>WSFP011499801.1:0-13970 GCA_009831015.1 Picea engelmannii | reverse complement strand
CACATGAATTAGCAAGAATGAGGCACAAAAAATGAAAGAGTGAGAAGGATGTAATAGTGAATGGATAAGATCCAGTGAACCCCCAAAATATCCCATAAGGGATGTTTATATAATTACATGAATTCAAGAACCCCATGGCATCCCCAAGAATCTCATGCAACCACTTTTCTCCATAAAACCAATTGTGGGTAAATAAAAATATAATAGAACACTTAGACCCTTAAGCCCCTTATCTATTTTGTCCTTGTCCATCTTGCAGCCTGTTAGCACTGGAAGTCGCCTTAAGATTACATAGAAGGTAAGACCAGTACCCATCATTTTATGTGAGTGTAATTGAGTTTTAAGAGGTAAAATGGATAAGACTCAATGATAATAACATTCTAACTCAAAAATCTGGACTAGCATGCACAAGAAATTGAGGTCTGGAATCAACTTCAGTTAGTAAGTTGGAGTAAGGGTGAATAGAGGGAAGACTTTGGTGTGGAGAGTGTGGAGTTTTTTCATGGACATCAGGTCTTCCAGCAACCTAAGGAGGAAAAAATTGAATGCAAGATCCTCTTGAATTCAAATATCAAATAAATTGAAAGAAATTATAACAACATTATAATCAAACATTCATCATAATACAGTTACAACAATTCATGTGAATCCATCATTCATGAACTCTCTCAGTATTAGAGGAAAATAAGATGGGGTAAGAAAACTAACTTAGATTAATCAAGAAGTCTCAAATCAAGTACATAACTAGATAACCAGTGTTCTTCATCAAAATATTACAATATCCCAGAGCCTAGATCAACTAGTTGACGACCTTAACAAAATAATGAAATTGCCTATATATACTCAGAAATGTTGCAACCACCGAGAGTGTGATTGGACCTATGCATTTAAAGTTTTCAGTCAGTGCCTACTCTATCAGGCTGTGTAGGTCTTCTTATGTCATACTGTACAGGCCTTCTCATGTCATACGCGATCTTGCCTCAATTATGTGTTTTGCAGGAAAAGCCATCCAGAAGGAAACTTCGGATTGTCAATATGCACTCACAGTCGTCTTCATCTTGATTTCCATTTCTGGGATGAGACAAGGCTTCAACCACCTCTCCCATTTCCATTAACTACCTTCATCGAGATCGAGATAGGGCCTGACACCCATGAATGTTCCAGGCAGTGCCCATGACTTCTTCGAGTCAATCTCGACGCCTCGAAGCCATGCAAATATTCTTCTGTGACCAATACAAGTGCTTTCGGCCTTTGGCGCAGCTCCTCTTCATCGCTCCATCCTGCATGCGACCTCGGGCCATGACCTGGGGCTCATATCCAAAGGTGCTTCGGGATTTCATCTTTCAGGAGTCTCCACTTCACTTGATTCCAAATATCTCAATGTCCAAAATTGAGAAATGGCCTTATTCAGATCGATGATCGTACTTTCTTTGAATTTGACGGCCACAATTGCTTCCTTGAAAACCCTAGTCGCCAGTCGCTCAATAGGCGCTTACCCTTCTTTATGGCCCGGCTTTCCATATGATCATGGGCTATGATCATGGGACCAATTCCTGGGTGCTTCTTGATTTCGCACTTAACCAACTTGCATCATTCTCCATGCTAAAACCTCTGATTCATGAAACTGTGACTTCTCATATCTTTTTCCACGCGTCCCTCTGAATAGGACGACTCCTGCTAATTTCAGGTTTTGGGAGTTTAGACATTTGACGAACATATTTAACAATATTTCAAACCCCCGATTCCTACAAATCACCAATCTGATATTCTCAGGAATGTCAACCACTGAAGCTGATCTTGCCTGTTGCTTTCCTTTCGAGCCTGAAATGGATTGCTCCGAACATTGTGCTTTGGCGTTTCTTGTGCAGGTCGTGAACTTGGGTAACCCGTTTCCCTTGAGAACTATATGTGATAACACAACCAATGATGTATTATATATATATATATATATATATATATATATATATATATATTACATTTCTAGACACTCCAACCCCTTTTCAACTTTAAGGGCTCACCACCCTAAGTCACAATTTCATAATACATTCTAGTTCATAGGGATCAAAACTAGGGTGTTATATTCCAATCCAATGTGAATAGGAATTTTATTCAAAGGTTCCAAGTATAGGGGGTTGTCCATATGTTGTTAGATATGATCCAAGAGGAATTTAGATAAATCATAATGTAGTAGAAGAAGATGATGTAGAGAATCAACAATTAGTTCATGTGTCAAACGAAGACGTCGAAGCAGTTCAAGGAGATGTTCACGACAATGTTTTGGATGAAGATGATATCGATGATGTGTTATATGAAATAATTGAATAATTCAAACCAAATGTAGGATACAATGTTCTTGATGATGATAAAGACAATGATATTATTGGAAATGATGACATTGATGATGATGATGATATGACCAATCATTTCAACATCAATTTTCAACTGGATGGTACAGATGTTGAGTTGGATGAAGAAGAATATTAATGATATGGAAATGTTGAAATGTAAAAGGTATGTATTTATATGTTTACAATTTATTTGTTCTCTTTCATTTACCTTAAAAAAAAAATCTTAGTTTATATGGTTGATTGTTGCTATGTTGTTTTCAAATTAATATTTTATAGTAGATAAATTGGGTATTGGAGAATTGAGAGTGATGTGAGGGTAGGGAAGTAGGGGCCATATGAGCTTCCACCTTCATTTGTTTTACCTTTATCATTATAGAATATATTATTATTGAAACTAAGAGAAGCTCATTCATGTTTAAAGACTCAAATACGACTCACAAAAAGAATTTGAAAATCAAACGACAAAATTGCAACATAGATGTGAAGGAGATGAAATTATCCATCATTGTTATCATAGTATTGTGACGAGGTTTCAATGAACATGTTCTTCACTCCTATAACATATTCTTCGAAACTTTCTAGAAACAATGACTAGTGAAAGGCGCTAGCATTGAATTTTTCCAAACTATGCTTCTCCAAGTCATGGACATGGTATGATTTAAGAGGTCATGTACCATGCACGAGGTTTAAAACAAAGAGAATCTCATTCAGGTTTATACCATATGCATCTCCAATTTTAAATTTGGTTCTTCTAACATTTTTCAAGTTGGTTTTCCATTTACCATTTAGTGGAGATTATGCTTTAATTTGACCTCGCACAGAACGACATGTGAATGGGACCAACGTTGAAAGTTTTTCAATTTGTGCTTGTATGCACTAAAATTTGACATGGTTATAGTAGGTGCATGCCTTGATGGTATGGGATGGTTTTGATACTCAAGTACGACTCGCACGAAGAATTATGAAATAAAACAATCTTAATGATGTTTTTCAAACTATGCTTCTCCCAGTCATGGACATGGTATGACTTAAGAGCTCATGTACCGTGCACAAGGTATAAAACCAAGAGAAGCTCATTTAAGTTTATACCTTATTTATATCCAAATTTAACTTTGGTTCATCTAACCATTTTCAATTTGGTTGTCCATTTAGCAATTAGTGGAAATTATGCTTTAATTTGGGCTTGCACAGAGTGACCTGTGAATGGGGCCAACATTGAAATTGTTTCAGTTTGTGCTTGTATGCACTAAAATTTTACATGGTTATACTAGATGTGTGACTTGAAGTATGGTATGGTTTCAAGTCTCAAATAAAACTCACACGAATAATTCTACAATCAAACAATCTTAATGATTTTTTTCAAACTATGCTTCTCCAAGTCATGGACATGGTATGCTTTAAGAGCTCATGTACCATGCACGAGGTATAAAACCAAGAGAATATAATTCAGTTTTATGCCATATTCATATCCAATTTTAACCTTGGTTCATATAACAATTTTCAAGCCAGTTGTCCATTTACCAATTAGTGGAAATTATGATTTAATTTGACCCCACACAGAGTGACCTACGAATGGGGCCAATGTTGAAATTTTTTCATTTTGTGCTTGTATGCACTGAAATTTTTCATGGTTATAGTAGATGCATGCCATGACGTTATGGGAGGGTTTCAAGTCTCAAATACGACTCACATGGATAATTCTACAATCAAACAATCTTAATGATTTTTTTCAAACTATGCTTCTCCAATTCATGGGCATCGTATGCTTTAAGAGCTCATGTACCATGCACGAGGTCTAAAACCAAGAGAATCTCGTTCATTTTTATACCATATTCATCTACAATTTTAAATTTGGTTCATCTAAAATTTTTCAAGTTGGTCTTCCATTTACCAAATAGTGGAAACTATGCTTTAATTTGACCCCACAGAGAGTGACCTATGAATAGGGCCAACGTTGATTTGTTTTCAGTTTGTGCTTTTATGCATTGAAATTTGACATGGTTATAGTAGGTGCATGCCTTGATGGTATGGGAGGGTTTCAAGACTCAAATATGACTCACATGAGGAATTCTGCAATCAAACGATCTTAATGAATTTTTTCAAACTATGCTCCTCCAAGTCATGGACATGGTATGCTTTAAGAGCTCATGTACCATGCACGAGGTCTAAAACCAAGAGAAGTTATTTCAAGTTTATACCATATTTATATCCAATTTTAACTTTGTTTCATCTAACAATTTTCAAGTTCGTTTTCCATTTACCAATTAATGGAAATTATTCTTTAATTTGAGCCCGTAGAGAGTGACTTGTGAATGGGGCCAACGTTGAAATTGTTTCATTTTGTTCTTGTATGCACTAAAATTTGACATGGCTATAGTAGATTCATGTATTGATGGTATGGTATGGTTTTGAGTCTCAAATACAACTCACATGATGAATTATACAATCAAACGATCTTAATAAAAAAATTCAAACTATGCTTCTCCAAGTCATGGACATGGTATGCTTTAAGATTTCATGTACCATGCACGAGATCTAAAACCAAGAGAATATCATTCAGTTTTATACCATATTCATCTCCAATTTTAACTTTGGTTTTTCTAACAATTTTCAAGTTGGTTTTCCATTTACCAATTAGTGGAAATTATGCTTTAATTTGGCCCCACACAGAGTAGCCTGTGAATGGGGCCAAAGTTGATTTTTTTTAATTTGTACTTGTATGCACTGAAATTTGACATGGTTATAGTAAATGCATGCATTGACAGTATGGAATGGTTTAGGGACTCGATGGTTTCATGTCTTAGTGGTTTCTATATGTAAGGGGTTGATTGTTTCAAGTGTTAGCCATGTCAAAATTCATTGGAATTAGGCGATACACATTGTACAGGACCATAATAATTAGTTGACATAGCATATTAGTGGATTATTGGTTAGTGGCCATAGTTACTTAGGGGTTAACATGATTGTTTGGGTCATAATGTGTGAAGGAGTGATTGGGTTAGGGGAGACCATTTAATTCAAGGTTCATGGATATTGGGGGGTATACTATGTCCAAGGGGGGTTACAATGATCGAGATTTTATACCATGACATGATACTTTAGTGTCAAATATATTGTTGACCATATATGACATACTAATTAACCTCATACTTTTTGAAATGCATTATCATAAAATTGTGTTGACAGGCATAAGTGAACTTTCGTCAGCTAGAAGGGAAAGTCAGGTCTGAGGTTGTCTAAGTAACCTAAGTTGTTTGAGATAACTTACCCTGACGGGTTTTACAGATCCATTAGCCGATAAAGGTATCTAAACTAAAAATGACTAACTATTGATTAAAAACAATCTACTATATACATTCACTGATGTATTTACAATAAATATATATTAATAAATCCTACAAATGTTTAATTACAAAATCTACAACACATATATATGTACAAGTTTTATATAAAGCCTTGTGAAACTAAAATTTCACTACTGGAAACAGAACTCAATATACAGATACAAAATTCTAAAACTAATTACTAATTTATTTATTTTTTTAAATCAAACTAAGAAAAGGAATGAATGTGAATCATAATGTTTTAACTTAAATGGGAAAAGCACTTTAAGTTTAAATGTTAATTCGTATTCATTCATAAAAAGATAATTAAACTAAAATAATAAAAGAAAACTAACATATTACTGATCAGTAACCAAAAGAAAGTTATGATTATGCCTTCATGTGTAAGATTTTCTCCAGCAACCTATTTGCCAAAGAGAAATCTATGGAAAGCAATTTACCAAGTAGCAAGACTTAAGGTATTACCCAGACAAATCCAAGTATTCAAATAATTGATATATCATTTATGAAACAGAAAGACAATTCCAAATCAGACCCATTATGACAGCTTATGAACCAATATGCTAGGAGGCAAAGAATTCCAACCAACGAAATTGATTATAACAAATTCAAAATATATCAATCAACTCAAAATATTGAGATATTTGCCTTACAATTGAAATATCATATGGATCTTAAATAAATTGGAACAATATACTATTGTTTATAAAAATAAATGACATGAACGAAATGAAAACATCAAATTATGTATTAATCAAACAAATCAAAGTTAATTTAATCAACATACATTTAAGATTAGAATAATATGAAATTAGATGACCAATAGAATAGAATAATCATACCAAAACATTTTACTGATAGGACAAAATCCACTGAGAAAAAAGTGTATTCATATTCTCCTTCAAAATAAACTTTAGTCTATTGACCCAAAATTCCAATCGTTGTTTTCTTCAGAGTAAAAATGAATATTTAAAGAGAACGATGATCAACTCTCATATCCACAAGATAGATGTCATTCTTTCAAAAATAGAGAGATTATGATCTCAAATCTAAAACTGAGTTTATAATAACAAAAATTATAACAAATTGGACCAATTTTGTTATAATAACAAAATATATTACCAACTGTTTTAAAATATATCTAAATACTAATCAAAGGTAAACAAAGCTCCACAATCTCCACTAGATAGGAAGTGTACTTAGCATCCTTGAATTTGTTTTAGAACCTAGAATATAAATTAAGATTTTATTAGAAATCAAATCACACTAAAATAAGACTGGTTACAGAATCCATGATTGTGTAGCTAGTCTAAAAACAATAAAAATAACTAATTCTAAATAACTAATTAAAAACATAAATTCATTACCAAACTAAGCATTTGAGAATGAAGATGCGTGCATATTTGATCCAATAATAATATTGAAATTTGTTGATTTTCTAATAATAGTGTTTCCATAATTCATGGGATTTTTACTTGAACAAGGGAGGCTCTGTTGTGCTTCATTTATTTAATTTCTGATTATCATTTTCAAACTCATTGTTCTGCCTCATCTCCTAGTTTAAGTGCATTTGCAAATATGACACATCTGCATAATATCTCTGAGCCCATGCTAGGAAATCATGACAACAGTTAGATTCCAAATTGGGAATTGGTTGTTGTTCAACAACATGCAAGGATTTTTCTTGTACAAATTTGGCTTTCAGATCAGCTTGAATGCCTGAAAACTCTTCACAAGATTGCAGATGTTTGCATTATTTTCCCTTAGCCTCGCTTCATGTAAAACATAGGAACAAGGGAATGAATTAATTGATTGATATGAGGAGAAGCAGGATATGACTATTCTATAAACCTAGACACCTAAGAACTGGTTTGAATCTCTGAGAAACGTGAAAGAACCCCTTACCTCAAGTGAAACAAATTTTTTGAGATATTGTTCTTTAGAAAATGGAACATATCTCTGAAATGGTTTCGTTTCTGAAGAAATTGTCTGTGTGAATAGTAAATGATCCCATTTCTAAGACAGGTTTCTGACAATTCACCAAATTATTTAACGTTTGGTCACAAATCATCCCCAAAAAATGTCTCTATTATACCATTACGTGTTAGTAAACCTCAAGGTTATTGGGTTCGATCCTTACTATAGGGGCCATATTTTTTTGGGAAGAGATAACAACGAAGGTAAACCAGGAGACAGAGAGGTAGATTTTATGAAGGTGAAAACGTTGTAGGCACGACATAATAAACCCATAAGTAACGAAGAAGGTCAAGTTGACATTCTTGATGACAAATGAAAACTGGAGAAGCTGAGGACATCCTAAAATCATGTCACACTTGAAATATTTATTATCTCCCATAGAATAGAGGACAGAAGGGTTCGAAGCAGAGAGACCCATGTAATCCTCACAGACTGCCACAAACCATTGACTTGAATTCAAATACATTGCCATGGTAAGAGGTAATGATTTCACAGACAGCCAAAAGATCAAGCTAGGGTGTAGGAATATCATTGAAGAGTATGGTGTGATATGGTTTGTAAAGATCGACAATTATGTTGAGATTGTTTAGAGAGGGGTAGGTTTTAATAAAACTGTGTTTCATTGGTTTATCTTATTTTTTGAAAAAAGTTTTAATCTAGGCTCGACCCTCAATATTAGCTTAAAAATTTATTTAAATCAATCTCATTCATTTCAAATTGAAGTTTAGCTTTTGGGGAATGAATTATACTTGGGTTGTTGAACCTTCACACAAAACATAATCCAAAGACCTTATTCCTACACATTATATTAGGTAGGAAAAAAAACAATAATATTTGATCCATGCAAGGAGATACTGTTGATAGAGTTTGACCAACCATTTGCATGAAAAGAAACATTAATTTCATTCTTTGCAGTCATGAAATCAAAGATGGGAAACAATTGTTAAGTCATACAAAAAACATATTCTCATTAAAATGATGACAAAATACTTAAGAAAAATCGGCTATCATTAAAATAACACACATATACAAAGAGTTTTATCAATTTGATGAATAAAACATACTAGGCAGTGAGAAAATTTATTGATAATATTGCATTTTAGAGTAAAATAATAGGGTTCTAGTTGGGGAAGCCAACAAATTGAAATAATTACAAAGGGTAAATTAAGAGATCAATGGTTATAGGGGTTAAGATTCATAGTGTATTAGTAGGGTCAATCTATTATGATGTTACTATGTTCAGAACCATAATGTATTAATTCGTTAGTGTGTTTGATGTCACATTATGTTCAATAGGGGTGACTGTTTCAAGAGTCTTAGGGATCAGAGGGTATACCATGTTCAATTTGATAGTGATTGTCGGGGGTTATCATATAATAGGGATTCATGGTGTTCAAATTCATAATTAGTATGGGGTGATTGCATCAAGTAGCAAAGGGATCAATGATCAAATTCTATTAGGGGGTTAGTGTGTTCAAAGTAATAATGTAGTAAGGGGTCATTGTATCAGAGGGTTAGTGTGTTTGAGATCATAATGTATTCAGGAGTTAAGTCATTTATACAGGGATAGTTTTTTTGGGATTATAGTTTCTTAGGGGGTTCATGTCTTCATGGTTTCTATATGCAATGGGGTGATTGTTTCAAGGGTTATCCATGTCAATTTTCATAGGGATTAGAGGGTACACAATGTATAGGAACATAACAATTAGTAATCATAGCATATTAGTGGCTTAGTGGTTAGTGGCCATAGTGCCTTAGGGGTTAACATGATTGTTTGGGTCATAATATGTGAGGGGGTGATTGGGTTAGGGGAGACCATTTAATTCAAGGTTCAAGGATATTGGGGGATATTCTATGTCCAACGGGGATTATAGTGATATATGTTTTATACCATGACATGATACTTTAATTTCAAAGATAATCTTGACCATATATGACATATTAATTAACCTCATACTTTTCTAAATGCATTATAAAAAAATGAAATAAATAAAAAGGGTAAATTAAGAGATCAATGATTATAGGGGTTAAGAGTCATGGTGTATTAGTAGGGTCAATATGTTATGATGTTACTATGGTCATAACCATAATGTATTTATTTTTTAGTGTGTTTGAGGTCACACTATGTTCAGTAGGGGTGATTTTTTCAAGAGTCTTAGGGATCAGAGGGTATACCATGTTCAAGTTGATAGTAATTTTTGGGGGTGATCATATAACATGAATTTATTGTGTTCAAAGTAATAATTATTAGGGGGTTATTGCATCAAGGATCAAAGGGATCTGATGTAGGAGCATCCTACTCCATAATTTCATTTTTTTAAGAAACCTAGGGGGAATGTTTATTTTTATGAAGGGAGACATTCTCTAATGTTCATTTATTAAAATGATGATTAATTTGTAATTTGTAAGTGTTATATAATGTATGAGAACATTAGAGGTCTTAGTTCTTAGAGGTTCCATGCAGATTTTATGGAGCTGAAATCTCTTGGATATTGAGTGAGGAATTGTAGGAGTTTGGTGAGGAATGTTTATAGGATCTGAACTGAAATTAGTTCATAATCCTTTCATTTTAAATACAATATGTCTTGAAGGCATTCAAGGTTGGATTTGGATAGTTTAGGAAGAGAGGGAAATAAATTTAGTGTGTAAAGGCCAGGCAAGGGCCAAATATTGAGAAGGACCAAAGGAAGGAAATCAAGTCTAAACAGGCTATGTGGAAGCCTTATATAATTGATGTAAGTTTGTGTTTGATTAATGAATAATTATTTGTTTGTGTGTGGAACTAATACTCTGCATAATTGTCCCCATATGCGATATGAACTCTATTATAATTTGTGGGTCATTGAGTTTTGGAAATGAATATCGTTTACAGGATTGTAAGGTTGTTGTAGTTAGAATCCTCTGATCAGGAACGAGGTCGATCGAGGATCATTGATATATTATATGATAAATGATATACACATTGAAATCATATTAGATTTTGAACAATAAAAGGAGCTACAGGAGTCGTCATATCCAATCCTAAGGAGGAGATCAATGGTGAATGTGAATTTTGCATGGTGAACATGCTCGGAAGAAAATTTGAGTTTGGGGGGGGAGGATAATGGTCACCATATATTTCTAATCCACGTGTCGCTAACGTTTGTATTTTGGGTGGGTATTATCTCAAGATTTAGAGCCAGGTCCAAGCCCCCCAAATATTTTCAATCGTATATCATAACACCATATTAAAATGTATTTGTCGATACAACCAAAGGTAAAGTTATAGATTAGTGCCTTTTCAATTTGGTTACAATCACAAATTCTAGGTTTAATGGTAAAGGTGTTAAAGAGTAAATGCTAAGGATTGATCTCTTATGGCTAAGCTTTTGGTCACTGTCAGGGTCCTATCAAGAAAGGGGCTATGACTATAATATGAGCCTAGTGACTATGTGTGTGAGCAAATGAACCAAAGAGCTATGTGAAGCTCGAATTTGATCATCAAGAGACCATCGGACACATTGAAAGAGAGGGTGTGAAGTAAAGACTTGATCCATAAATGTTATCGAATAAAGAATGTCAATATTTGATATGGAGAACAAATGGAAAAACAAAATTGGAGAGGCCCTAAATCTATGAACCAGTATGTGTACTCTGATACGAAAGGGATCCTTAGATGGCCTTATTGAAGGAGAGTAAATTTTTGATCGAAAGTTTCTCCACTATGGGTATTGACCATTAAGGTCGTCATTTATGGTATCAGATCAAGAGGCACATTCCTTCTTGTTTTGAAATTGAAGGATAAAACTCATAGGTATTTATAAATTGAATATTTAAACAAGACAAGGACACATAAAAGAATAGAGAATTGTTTAAAGAAGGAGAGATGGATTTGGGGACAAAGCCTGTAATTCTTTGTGAGAGAAGAAATGAAATTTATACATGGAGATTTCATCTTTTAAGTACATAGTGGTTTGACTCAAAGGAGATTTGTTCTGTAATATACCAGATATAAAATATATGCAAAACAGAAATAAAATGCTAGTAATGGCAGAATAACAACAATATAACTAGAACATTCACCACAATAACATTGAAATGATATAAGAATAACAAAAGAAATAGCACTTTGAATCTGAAATCAATGTTCACGGGCCTCTTCAAGGGGGCAACCTCCATTGAGCAGAGCTCTATTACAATAATATCCAAACTAGGGTTCTCATACCCTCGACTCCTATTTATACTAAAAAGAAGCATCTAGAGGAAGATCCTTCTAGAAGCGGAAGCTTCTATTAGGTCTTCTTACATCCTCCTTATTCTATTTTATTGAAAGGCTTTATTAATATTCACCTTTATTACATCCAAATATATTATTCTACCTATGTGTGGGTTAGGACCCTAACATGTCCGCCCCCTTAAAAGAAGCCTTGTCCTCAAGGCTTGAGATGAGGAAATTGTTGTAGAATGGTAGTTGGTTCCCAAGTGGCGTCTGCTGGAGTTGTATCTTTCCACTAGACTAGAACTTCCTTGATGGTTCTCTGACATAGGAAATGCTCACGCTGGTCCAAAACTGCTTCTGGTTGTAGCCAAATGGATCCTTCTTCAGATAACTCTGGAAGGTTGGTTTGAATTTGGCACTTAGCTCCAATCACCTTCTTTAAGCATGAAACATGAAAAACAGGATGTAGCTTCGAATGGCTGGGCAAAGCTAACTGATAGGAGACTTTTCCCACATGCTTGAGCACGGTATAAGGACCATAAAATTTGGGCGCTAGCTTCTGAAAATGCTCATCCTTGAAGGAAGTTTGCTTGTAAGGTTGCAGTCAAAGAAACACCTGATCCCCTTCTGCAAATTGATGTTCAAAGCGACCTTGATCTGCTTGTTGCTTCATGTGATTATGTGCCATGACCAAATTCTCTTTGAGGGTACGGAGAATGGCCTCTCGAGCTGTAAGTGTTAGGTCAACTACCTGGACCTTTGAGGCACCTGGTAAGTATGAGAGAACTGAAGGTGGCTTCTGTCCATATACCGCTTCAAAAGGAGTCATGTGTGTAGTTGTATGGTATGAAGTGTTGTGCCACCATTCAGCTAGGGGTAACCACTGATCCCACTAATTTTTCTTTTCCGAGGCAAAACACCTCAAATATGTTTCCAAACACTTGTTGACAACTTCCGTTTGGCCATCAGTCTGGGGATGATAAGTTGTGCTGAGATGCAATTATGTGCCTTGTATCTTGAATAGTTCTTGCCAAAAATTGCTTGTGAAATTTGGGTCACGATCAGAAACAATGGAGTGTGGCATGCCATGAAGATTGAAGACTTAATCATGAATATTTGAGCCATCGTGGCTACTATAAATGGGTGTTGAAGGGCGCAGAAATGAGCGTACTTGGAAAGGTGATCAACAACCACCATGATGACGAATTTATTTCCCGATTTGGGTAAGCTAGTAATAAATTCCATAGAGATATCCTTCCAAATAGTAGGTGGAATCGACAGCGGTTGTAGTGTGCCCAACGATTTGACTGTTTCTCCCTTATTGTGTTGACACATGTCACATTCATCTACAAAATTACGAATGTCCTATTTCATACCATCCCAGAAAAAGGAACATTTGACCCTGTCATAGGTTTTGGTGAACCCGGAGTGCCCTGTTGTGGGTGTAGCATGAAGCTCAGAAAGTACTGTGGATTTAAGCTTTGATTGTTTACCTAAATAAAAATGGCCTTTGTATCGAAGTTCCTCATGGAGCCAAGAGTACCCTGGGGAAGCTAGAGCATTGGACTGCAATTGCTGGATCAACTACGAACTTTTGGGGTCTTGTAGCCATTCGTGGAGAACGGCTTGGAGCTAATCTGGTACAATCAATGAAAGAGAAAAAAGGGATCCTTCATCTTCATATTTTCAGGAAAGTGCATCCGCAACCACATTGTCTTTGCCTTTCTTATAAATTATCTCATAATCATATCCAAAGACTTTAGTCACCCATTTTTGTTGTTATGGGGAGGAAATGTGTTGTCCCAAAAAATACTTGAGGCTTTGATGGTCTGTTTTAATTTGGAACCATTGCCCCAATAGTTAAGGACGCCACAGATCCATGGCATGTACAATAGCCAACATTTCCTTTTCATAGATGGATTTGCCTAGATTTATTTCAGATATTTTCTTGTTGGTAAAAGCCAAAGGTCGACCCTCTTGCATAAGGAAAACACCAATTCCTTTCCCTGAGGCATCACATTCCAACACAAAGGTCTTTGTGAAATCGGGAAGGGCAAGGACTGGAGTGGTGCACATGGCCATCTTCAAGGTTTGAAAAGCTTG
>ML886270.1:2011-13971 GCA_009831015.1 Picea engelmannii | reverse complement strand
CTTTGGGCTTCAATGCATGTTTGTTTTATTAGTTATTTGTTGTTTTTTTCTTTCTTGTAAGCGAGTGTGAAATCCTGTATTACTGTAAGAAGTTATGATACAAAAAAGACAAGGGGAATCCCTTGATCTGTCAAAAAGGAAACCAGATCAGGGATCCTGGAGTTGCGCTATCTAAGATAGCAAAGGGAGGGTTGGGTTGCCACCAAGGGAAACCGACCCAGTCCTCCGTAAATTAGTTTGAAAGACTAGACCATAACATATCCATAAAACATAGCCAAAAAAAAGAACAGGGGTAGCTCCTATACTAAAAACAACTTGACCTGGGGCTGAACTTGCATTAGTCTAGGATGATGGGATGTCTTGTGTTGCCATCCTTTCTTGCCTCGTTCTCCTTCCTCTGCTCCACCATGCACATCTTCCTGATACAAGCTGGTGTTCCGCTCCGGTCTGCTGGAGTGATTTCCATGTGGTGGACATAGCGTAGGTAAAGGTGGAATTGGCCTGCCATTCGTTCCATTTTTTCTTTTTGGCTCCTCTGGTCCTCAGCTGGTCTTTTTGCACTGGCCTCTAGGTTGCTGAGGTGACTCATAAATTTTTTGTGAGCATCTTCTTGTGGTCCCTGATAGTCTCCCTGTTGGTCTCTTTCCGGTCAGCGTTCGTCTTGCCTATCAACATTTTTGTTTGCCAGGCCTCCTCCACCGTTTTGTGGTAGAGGGTTGTTCTGGGCTGTGTAGCCCCTGGGTCCCTTATCTTGTCTGCTTCTTTAATTAGTTATGTCCAAGCTTTGCCCTTGCGTGTGGTGTTAATTTATCTCTCCCACCTATTGATGATCGCTTTGCCCTTTGGGTCGACCTGCGTGAGAAAGGTACCCTTGGCTTCTCTAGCCGCTTGCTCCATCCTTGTAATCCTCCGGGCGCTTGTCGGAGGTTCTTTTCCCTGGGGATCTCTCTGACTATGGGTTTTCTTCAGTCTTACCATCTCGGCTTGCTTGTGGTGGTTTTTGTCTTGGGTTCTTCTCTTGTTCCTATTCGCCCCTTCCTGGTATGTAAGACGGGCTTTGTAATTGCTTCTCTCCAGTCTGTGGCTATTCCTGGTGTTTCTTCTTTTATGGGATTTCCTCGACTGCGGGCTCGTCTCAACAATCATGGGTCGGTCATAAAGGTGTACCTTCTAGTCCTTTTTCACTATTTCAAAGTGTGTGCTCTTGGGAGCCCCATCGTCATCTCTTCGTCAATCCTTTGCCATGCACGATGTACGACAATCATTACGACTCCCCATATTTGTACTTGGGTGAGGTGTACCCACACTCGGCCATTGGAAACCCTTCTGTCCTTCGTCCTTTGCCGCCTGCTGATTAGCTTTTCTGCTTTCCCACGGACAACCCTTGTACTTCTTCCTATTAATAGGATTGTGGTGTCGTACCTCCTCTTGTTGTGTGACCTGGATCTGCATTGTAACTCATGTTTGGGTGGTGGGCTATCGGATTCTGTCTGGATCCTTTATGACCTTCAATTATTTTTGCGCCTCCATCTTTGATGTGGTCGTCCGTACTTCGGCTGTTGTCATAGTCTTTTGTCGCTAGTTGGATGTAGTCTGTTCAGAACTGACCATTCGAGATGTTACTCCAGATAGTGTCTAGTTCTGGTCCTTGCTTGTCGACCCCCTCATTAGCAATTCTGTCCACTAGTCCATTTGCTAACCTCTGCACCCAACACAACTCCACTGTGATCCCTGTCTGCAAGTGCTCTTGAATTTTTTGCAGGCACTGTGCCAAGTGTCAGTGCCTCTAAATTTTGGAGTCTCCTTACTGTGTTGATAACTAGTGTGGAGTCTCCTTCCACCATGACGTTTGTCATCCCTTCCCTGCTTAGAATCTCGAGGCCGATCTCCAAGGCTCCGAATTCCGCGGCGTTGTTGGTTGAATTTCCCAGACTCCCAATGTACAACCGGATGATATTTCCTTTACTCTCCCTGATTACTCCTCCCATTCTTGTCTGTCCTGGGTTACCTTTCGACACCTCGTCAACATTCATCTTGAGGGAGCCTACTGGTGGTGGTTTCCAGTTGCGCTCACCTGCTTGATGTTACGACGATCGTCTTACCTTATTGGGGTTGCATTTGTCTTTCAGGTGGAAGACTTCTAGAATTCGGGAGTCCTAGTCTGTGAGTTGCGCTCTTCCTGTCTGACAGTTGCGGCTCTGTACCGTTTCTTTTGTCATGGAAATTATTGTTTCCTTGATCTTCCCTTTTGACCAGCTTTGGTTCCTGAAGATGCGTTGGTTCTTTTCCTTTCATTTTGCCCATATGATCATTCCTGGGATGAGGGTCCAACATAGGTTCACCTCTTTGTTTTCACTGTAGTTCTCTTTCCAAATATTGATAGTTGTGGAGATGTTACCTCTGATCCTATTTGACTGTCAAAAGATATTTGCCGCCCAGTCGCAGATTTCTGTTGTGTAGGTGCATTTATCAAGGAGATGGTTCGTTGTTTCCTCCTTAGCTTGACAGAGGTGACATCTGGAAGGACCTATGAATCCTTTTTTCCTTAGGTTTTCCCAAGTTAGAATTCGGTTGTGGAGTATTAACCATTGGAAATTTTTTATTTTTGGCTAATGGGGGCCATTCCAAAGCTTATCCTATTGTTGTGTCGGGTCTTCTTGGTCCTGGTCTGCTATATAGTGTCGGGCTTCTTTGAGATTGAATTCCCCATCGTCTTTTTGTCCCCATCTCAGCTGGTCATTTCCTTCCATGACTGTAATTTTTCATCTCCCTAATTCCTCGTCCACCTCTTTTACTGCTGTTGCGGTTTGGGCTCTATTCTCTAGGGTGAGAGTGTTCCAGATTCTCCATTTATTGCGATCTGTTTCTTGTTTCCAGTAATGGTAGACTCTGGTTTTACCTTGCATGATCAACTCCTGTTGGAGTGCCTCCCTATCTGGTTTCTCCATTCTGGGTTCCTGTTGCCATGCGTCCTCCCAGAATCTAGATGTTCTGTCATTCCTTACTTCCCAAAAGATGTATGTTTGAATCCAGGCCTTGTTGCGCCAGGCTAGGTTCCAGATGGCTAAACCTTCCCTGGTTCCTCTGAAGTAGATTCTGTCTTGGTTGCTTATGTCTGGGGCATACTTTGCCTTCCACAGGTTTTCCCATGGTGTAGTATTTTCTTTGACCCAACACCACCAGAGTTTCACCCCGTAGGCATCATTGGTCACTTGCGGGTCTTGTAGCCCCAGACCTCCTTTGCTTTTTGGTTTACAGACCTTCTCCCAAGCCACCTGGGCCTATTTTTTCCTTGTTTTCGCTCCTCGCCACAGGAAGTCCCTTTGGATGGTTCTTATTTTTTGTAGTATCCCCTTGGGGGTTGGGAAAATAGACATCATAAAGGTTGGAATTGCTTGCAAAATAGATTTGGTCAGAATAAGTCTTCCGGCTAGGCTAAGGGATCTGTAAGTCTAGTTTTTTACCCGCTCCTGTAATTTGTTGATTATTCCTTCCCAAGTGGACATTTTGTAAGCTTTGTCTGTCAGGGGTATGCCCAAGTACTTAGTTGGGAGTGCTTTGCGTTCAAAGCCCATAATGTTGGCTAAATTCCTTTGGATTGCGAGGTTGGTATTGAAGAAGAAGATCATAGATTTGGAATGATTGATCTCTGCACTCGAGTCTTCACCAAAATATTCTAGGATTTGTTTGTAGGCCTTCGATTCCTTGACCGTGGGTATGCCATGAAGTAAGGTGTCATCCACAAACTGTTGGTGCGTGGAAGTAGGGCAATTTTCGAAAGGTTTGATACCTATTATTTCACCTGTTGCAGTTGCGCTTTTAATGCTTCGACTGATACCTTCCATCATCATAATGAAAAGGAAGGGGGACAATGGATCTCCTTGTCTGATGCCTTTCATGGGCCAAAAGGGTTTGGCAGGGGCTCCATTTATTAGCAGTGAGTAGCTTTTTGTGGAAACTAGGTTGACTATCCAGTTGATCCAGTGCTGGGTGAAACCAAAGGCTTCCAAGGTCTTGACCATATAGTGCCAGCTAATTTTTTCATAACCTTTTGCTAGGTCCAGTTGTATTATTATTCCCCCTCTCTTCTGAAGCTTTTGGGTGTGGATCAACTCATGGGCATGAATAATATTGTCCATTATCTATCTTCCTTCCATGAAGCCTGCCTGTTCTTGTGAGACCAATGTGGGTAGGAGGGATTTCAATCTATTTGATATAACTTTGGAGATTATCTTATAAACCACATTGCACAGTGCTAGAGGTCTGTACCGATTCGGGGTTTTGGCTTCATTTTCTTTGGGAATTAGTGTAATCATTGTAGCATTGAGCGCTTTTAGAATGGAGGCTGACCTTCTAGAGTCTTCCACTAACCTATAAATGTCATGTTTGACAATTTCCCAACAGGCTTTGAAGAAATCCATTGTGAAGCCATCTAGACCTGGGGCTTTCCCGTTGGGTATTTCCTGGAGTACTTGGTCAATTTCCTCCTCCGCAATGGGTTTGTTTAGGTTGTTATTTTGTTCCTCGGTGACTAGGCGGGGGATATGCTGGATTATCCTTTGTATGGCCTTCGTTCTGTCCTGGTTGGGTTCCTGGGCTATCCCGTGGAAGTGGTTTACCAGAGTAGTTTTGATCTCCTTATGTGACTCTTGCTCTATTCCTTCCTGGTCCTTAATCTTCAGGATTTTGTCATGGGTTCTTCTGGCCATGGTTGTTCTATGAAAATACTTGGTGTTCCATTCTCCTTCCTTTAGCCATCTGATACAGGACTTTTGTCACCAAAGTGTTTCTTCCTATTGGCATTGAGTTTCCCATTCCTGGGTCATCTAGATCTCTTCCTTTTTCCGTTCCTCCGTATAGCCCTCTGAAATGCAGGTTTCCTGGAGTTTTTTCATTTTTTCATCTATGCTGTTTTTCTCTTGGTTTATGTTCCCAAAAGTGTTCTTGTTCCACTCCTTGAGCCTATATTTGATATACTTTAGTTTCTCATATAGTTTTAACATCCTTGTCCCTTGCTCTGGTTGCTCCTCCCACCACAATTGTTTGATTCTTTCCTTGAAAGTCGGGTGGTCAATCCATAATTTCTCAAATCTGAAGGGTCTATTCTTTGGTGTGGTTTGAAAGCCTGCTTCCAGTTTCACTGATTAATGATCAGATCCCCCCCAGGGGAGGATGTTGCAATCTAAGGTTAGCCCCTGCATAATGATTGACTCCGATACTGGGAATCTGTCGAGTCTTGTTGCTGCCTGATACTGGTTCATCCGTTTATTGTTCCAGGTGAACTGACCATTATTAGTTTTGAGGTCTACCATCTCCGCTATGTCTATGAACTTTGAAAATTCTTCTGCATCCCTATCCAATTTTCTTGTAACTCCTTTTTTCTCCGCAAGTGACGTGATGATGTTGAAGTCCCCTGCCAGGATCCATTAGAGGTTGTTGGATCTGGTTTTAAGGTCTTCTAAGTCTCGTATCATTCCTCTCTTTTCCTCTGACACCTGGAGCCCATACACATTAGTGCATAGAATCACCTCTATGTTCCCAATGATTTGCATGCAAACCGTAAGGGTGTGCTTGGTCGCTCCAGCTGTGATTAGGCTCAGTGCTTGTGGGTTCCACAAAGTGAGAATTCCTCCTGCCATTTGGTGGCCTCCGATAGGCAACATCTTGTACTTGCGCCATTGTTGTTTATTGATTTTCTCCATTATGTCTGTATTGCATTTTGTTTCTTGTATAAAACATAGATCCAATTGTTCTTTCTTTAGTCTATTCCTAAGGATCCTTTGCTTTCTCGGACTGTTTAGGCCTCTTATATTCCAGGTTATAATCTTCATTTAAACATGCAGGGGGGAGTCGGGGAAGAGTTTCTTGATCTTACCCAAGTATATCAGTAGCGCTCCAAGCTCCTGTAGGGCTACGCTATTTGATTTCCTGCCTTTTTTCCTTCGCGTTTGCTTGGGTGAGAGCTGTGGTTGTCGCTCGTCGGCTTTGACTCCTAGGTGTCCAATCTCCCCGTGTGTATGCTTTAGACCTCTGGCTTTGGCTTCCTCCCTTAGGAGAAACAGGTACTGAATTTGGTGAAGTTGCTCTGTTGGTACATTGTCTACTCCCTGTCTTTTCCATTGCTCCAGTATGTTCGGGAGATCTATCCCTTCCCTTTCCACAAGGTCTCTGAGATCAGGATATCTTGTGCCTACTTCGCTTGGGGTCATTTCCGCATCTCCCTCTGCTTCTTGCATGGAGGTGTTGTCATCTCTGATTTCTCCATCCCTTGGGGTTGCACAACTCCCTTGTTCCTTCTTGTTACTTGGTCGATCAGTGGCCTCATTTGTTTTGCCTGTTCTCTGATTTCTTGAGCATTTGCTGAATCCTTTTCGTTTTCTACCCCTTTATTGGCTTTGTCCCGTCCTTCCGTTTTATTTTGAGTCTCCGGGTTATTTCCTGCCGGGGTTCTGCTCTACTTTTTGTTTGCTTTGCTTCCGGGGTTCGGTTTTATAAACCCGTCCTCATCATGCTGTGGTTTGGGGTTTTCCGCTTCCTATTATTTATTAAGAGGGAAATCTCAGATTAGGTGGCCATGTTCATGGCATCTTCTCCATCTGAAGGGGATTTGTTTGTAATCTATGTATTGGATCCATTCCTCATCCCTAAATTCCAGACTTATGGCTTTTGGGAGTGCTCCCGACACATCCATTTCTATGCATATTCTTGCGTAAGATGTATATCTTCCTTTTAGGGTGGTTTCTGAGGTCTTCACATATTTCCCTAGTTTGTTTCCTATTGCTTCGAAAGTAGAGGGTAACCAATAGTCTAAAGGTAAGGAATAAAATCTCAGCCAGACCAACACCTTTTTGAAAGCCTTTTTTTCTGGGGAGAAAGTTTCCTTCCATGGCTGCATGTACAGTCCTGCTAAGGCGTGGAAGTATGGCCCTCCCTCAAAGACTCTATCCTTGTCCTCCAGGTTCATGAATACTGTTGTGAAGAAGCCTTTCGAGCCCAGGTGGAGCTCCACTTCTCCGTTTGGCTTCCAATGATATTTAATCCATTTGCGTAACGTTCTTTCTGTGGGCCACAAACCCATGAACTTGCATATTAGCGCATGTGTCTTCATCTGGTCCCTATAGAGTTGCATTTGCGGATCCTCCAGTATCACCTTGGGTATCATTGTTGTTTTGGGTTTGCACGTGTTGCACCCTTCTGCCCCGTTGGGCTTCTCTCTGTCTTGCGCCTCATTGTGATTTTCTCTGGCTTCTTCTCCCATGCACTCACTTTTTCCCTAGTTCCTTTACTGACCTTTTTCTGGGTCTGATCTCGAGGTGCCTATTACTGGTGCCTTGAAAAATACTCCTCTTGGCCCTTTCCCTCTGTCTACCACTACTTGTTTGTATGAGGGGGTAACCTTACCCCCCCTTTGGTGCTCATGCTATTCATGATTTTCCCTTTCTTACAATTCAACTGATTTTTCATTCATAATGACCAACCTTCCACAGTCATTGCATCTCCATTTTATCCTATACCACCTATTGAGTTACACCTTGAATCTCCAAGAAAACGCATCAGCAACTGAATCACCAACCATCCAAGAATCATGATTAAGTTCTGATAACTGAATCGTAACTGATCATTTACTTGTGAGGTGAAGCAGTAACCCTTTGATCAAGTTTTCAATTAACAAGTACCGTTGGATTAAATCCGCAGGATTTCACGTTTATCTCATATGCCCACTAGTTGTGACCGAGCACTAAACATAATATGAATTTTGTGATTTCGCATATCGACATTCCTGTGATGAAGGGTCTCGACACTCCAAGTCACGATCACCGAAACTCCGAGATGGAGCTTAGCACCGCTAGCTTCTTCCCCTCACGTGACCACCGGTGGTGACCATAGGCTATGCCAAAAGGTGCTTCGTATTTCATGAACTTATGAACTTTATCAAGCCTGATCAACAGTAGAGATCTCCAATGATCCAACGGTTTAGATCTCATCGTGATATTGCATATCGCGATTCCTGTGATGAAGGGTCTCAATACTCCAAGTCACGATCGCCGAGACTCCAAGATGGAGCTTAACACCGCTAGATTCTTCCTCCATCTTCCGCAGATGTAACCACTGGCTGTGACCACAACCTTATTTGAAAACGCATTTTTCACTTTCGTGTCTCATTCTGTGATGAGTCCTCTTGACTCTCCATGTCACAAACTCTGAAATAGATCTTGGCTTCTCTAGCTCTACTCTCCAGCTCTTGACAATGTGACCACAAGATATGACCACTCACCAATCAAATGATCACTTCGCTCCTTTTGACTTTCCAGTCAGTGAAACAATGATCTTTTGCCATGTGTCCTATGGAACCAACGGTCCAGATATTATCGCAATTTCACAACTTCACGGGCCTTCGTCATGCCTAATCAATGGTCCACAATCTCGATGATTCAACGGTCCAGATCTTTTCATGATCTCGCATATTGTGAGTTCCCACACCATGCTCCGTTGACTCCTCCAATGGGCAAGTCAGTCAATTCCAATTGCTTGCCACGTTTCCTATGACTCCAATGGTTAGGATTGTTATTGTGATTTCGCATATCGCGAGTTCGAACTTGTTTCCTTTGGATTTCCCAATCTGTGAAACTCGGAAAAAAAACCTTTTGTCGTGCTTTGACTGTTTTCCTCCTTTTGAGCTTACACTGTTGATCTTGCCATTATCGCTACGCTATTGATCGTGTTGATCTTCGCCATCAATGAAAAACACGCATACTCTGCCTCTATCTAAAAACATGCCAACAACTACTACCTTAAAGTTCCCAGCTTCAAATATCATCTTTCTATTCTTTAAATTAATTATGGCCTAATTATCAAAGGCCCAATCAATTCCCAATAGTGTTGGAAATGGTGTAGAATCATCCACCATATCCATTACTTCAAAGTCTGTTGTGGTGGGCACACCATATAGATCCATTGTTGTATTCTTCAATCTGCCTATGGGAATCAATATCTGTTGGTTTTCTAGCTTCAACTGGATATTGGAATACCCTAGTGTAGGTTCTCCCATTGCTTCCCAAGTCTTCTTTGGCAAGATGTTGACATCTGATCCTAAGTCTAGGATAACATTTCCCATATTAAAGTGTCCTATATTTTCATTCAATATGAACTGTATGTTAGTTCTTTTATTTCTATGGACTTGATTAATCTTCTTTGGTTTTGTTCCTATCCCTTCTTCTATACTATATTTCTCAAGCATATTTTTAAATAAATCCATGGCATTCTTATCATTAAGTAATTTAAAGAAAGATTCCATGAAATTATTTAAGTTACTTACTTTCTCTATTTTCTCTCCTTTGTAAGTATGATGGAAATACCGAGGCATATAAAAAATAGGCGTATCATACCTTGGTGCAGGGTTTGATGTGGATTCTTCATTCTCCTTCAGAAACTCCTTCTTTACTTCCTTGAAATTTTCCTTCTCCTTATTTGCATCAAACTGTTGTTGTGATTCAGTGTTCTTTTGAATCTAAAACTAAGATTCCTTCTTCTGATCCTACACATCAGCTCCTATATTCACTCCTCCTCTACTCACTATATTGATGTTCCTCCCAGGATCCCTTATTTCTGCATCAATCCACTGAACATTCTAGTTTTTTAGATTCCTCTTCACTTGGATCCTTGTCATTAACGTCAGACACTCTTTTGTCATGTGATCTATTGCGTGACAATACATACATGTTGTTGTTGGTTGAGGAAAATCTATGGCATAGTGTCCTTGGTATTGAAAATTGTGGCAGATAATAGGCCCTCTGCCTCTACCCATTCCTCCTCTTCCTCTACCTCTGAATCATCCTTTGTTCCCATATGGATCCATGTTTTGTTGATGATACTATTGTGCTTGATTATATTGCGAGGGTTGTTGAAACTGTGGCACTGCTTGAAATTGTTGCACATTGCCAAAATGTGGTGAATTCTATCCATCCATCAACTCAGCATGCATCCTATATGCATCTGAGGTTCTTTCCACCATTAACTCCAGAGTTCTACAATTTTTTTCTTCATGTCCTACTAACTTACAAAAGTTACAGAAAATACTCTTCAGTTATGCCTTGTACTTCTGCATCATAAGGTACTGATAAGGATCATGCCCATGTGTCTTGCATATTTCACACCAAGGACCTCCTGTAGGAAATGAATTTGGTATCCCTAATCCTAGGTACTATGCAAATGTCGAACATTCATTATTGTGATGTCCCTTTGATTTGCACAAGGTACACCGCACTGCTTCTCTTTTCTCCCTACTTGTATTCTGATTTAATTTCACTGTCAAGTTCTTCAGATCTTCCTTCAGCTCCTCGATAGTTGGATTTGTCTGCTTATATTGATTCTCCTCTAAATGCATCACTTCTTGTAGTGCCTCTTCCCAGGTTTGAAATTTTTGTTATCTCAATGGATATTTAAAGTGTGGTAACATAGAAATTATAAACAATTGTTCATGTTGCATCTCGGAAATGGGATACTTCAATTTACCTTTCATTGTCTTGAACTTTTGATTAATGTCCCATACATATTCTCTTGGTTTTTGTCTAATCTCAATCATATCATTCATAAAATGATCCTCTAATTTCATCCTCTGAAACTTAGTGATCAATGCATGCTTGATCTCTGCTATTGTTCCTAGTGCACCCTATGAATTGTTTACTTCTAGACTCATATACCAATCCAGTGCGCAGTTTATAAATGTTATTGTTAGCTGTGCTACTTTTGCTTCCTCATCAGTGGCCCTTTTTTCTTCCCATATTATCTCACACACAAATAGGTGCTTCTCTGGGTCTTTTGATCCATCCCCATGAAACTCTGGTAATCTTATTATTGGATCTATGCCTGCCATTGTTGAATGTGATGTACTTGATCCACACGGTACTACTATCTCTTTATTGTTGTTCATACTTGAACTCCCACTAATGTTGCTACCGATACTTCCACTTGTACCACTACCTGTACTATTATTGGTACTTCCACTTGTACCCTCACTTCTATTTTTATCCACTAGCTTCCTCTGATTGCCAATCATTTTTTCTCTAAACAACTCTTTCTTTTCTGATGTGTTAATCATACATGGGGTTACAGGTTCTACATTGATTCAGATCTGGAAAGGGGTATCTTCTTCCTCATTAGATCCTGCTCCTCTAGTATTTCTTTCATATGTGGCGCATAGTATTTATTCAATGTGCTCCACATCATGAAGATCCTCTACCTATTCCTCATCACTCTCCAATCCTTTCCTCTTAGCTACTGCTCTTTTCTTCTTATTGAGCTTATATTGGTAGGGTCTTCCACTGTGCGTTGTTCCTTCCTTATGCATAATTTCAAGGATCTCCTCTTGATCCATCATAATGGGATATTTCTCTTTACTGCGCTCTTTTCTATTCATTTCCCTATCCATCTCAGACCCTTCTTAGTGTTTCCCCTAGATCCCCCATGCATGTAGGGTAGTTTAGTTGTTTGGTTCCATGGTTAATAACCCTTTATCATGTAATAATCTCTTGATCGAATTGTACAATGACCTAATGTACCTTCCCCTTGGACCCTTAAGAAAATCCTGCTTTACTAAACTATAAGATATCTATGTATCTACTGCAAACTCAGTGATATACCCTACTACAATGATGTCTAGCCATAAATCTATGGTGCACATGAATTTGTTATTTATCCTTTTCAATTGGACAATACTTTTTTTTGTCCACTCCACTAATCTAACTCTATTTTTCAGATGGTTATCTATCAACCGTGTTATCCACTCCTACAATAGCGTGGAAAACTCACTAAAGAAACTCTCCTATATTTCACTGAATACATATTTCTCCAAATACTGTCTTGGATTAAACCTAGAGATTCTATTGTCATTGTGGGGAAAATCTAGTTCCTAGACTGTCAACCATCTTTCAATTTCCACTTTCGTGGGGTTCCAACCTAAA
>ML886269.1:402-13972 GCA_009831015.1 Picea engelmannii | reverse complement strand
ATAGGTATTTGAGGGACAACTCCCACCAATAAAGGGATTTATTGGACTACATAGAAATCTCTTCAATCACAAATAGAGGTCAATTGATAGAGTAGGATAACTAGTATTATCATTAAATTTTCCTTACATTTGTTCAAGCTAATTTCAATTTGTACTCAAGAGGTAGAATTCTACCCTCATGTTACATGGAATGTTTTTAATAAAGTACACATAGTATGTTCAATTTATAAGTGTTTGAGTTTCTATAAGGGTTCCAGGAACTTCCTTGAGTAGTTCCCACTCAAGAAAAGGACTAGGGACCTCCGTGATCATTTTCTTTCTTGTAATTTATTTTTATTTTTCAAGTAGATAGACTCCTATAAAAATAGAGTACTAGTTTATTTCTCTTTATTTTTCAACATTACGTCCATTTCTTGTGTTTCTTTGAACAACAATTTCAATTCATGTATTTTTATTAAATGCATTTAATTTACAATTGTTCAATACCTTGATGTGGATTATATAAATCTAACATATGATACTTAGTGTTGTGAGGATTGAATAGTCTAGTAGTATCACAAGGTCATTAGTTCAAGGAGACCTTCTCATTTAATCAACTTTTCATCCAATAGGTAGTGAACCTATACCTTCATTTATCGTATTCATGTTATCATAAGAGATAGGAGTAAAATTTGTGCACTAAAGTGCATGATGGACGAATTAGAGTGATCTATCAAATTTGAGTAGTTGCTTTATCAGAGTTTTCCATTAGAATTAGTAGTTCATATTTGACCTTTGCAATTTTCTTATATAGTGCACATCACCTCATAAGTTTGCATGATCCACGGTCTGATAATTAAAGTGAAATTAAGATATTTATAAGACATATTGCTATAATTATTTGGCCTACCACTTTTTGGCATTTCTATTGAGGAGGATGCTAAAAATTTCATTACGAACAATCTCAATTTTTTTGAGAAAAAAAAAAATACACATTTTGATTTTATGCATTGACCTAGAGATAAGTGTGGTGGGTTTTTAATTACCAAAAATAGTTTTGGTGTATCTAAAGTAGGTACGAGTGGAATATTTTTTTAAACAACCTTCTAAACAAAACCCAAATGATATACAACAATTGTTTGAAGAATTTGTTGAGTTGCTTCAAGAAGGAGAGAACATTTTTGCAGGGATTTCTATCAATCCTTTTGTTGAGATAGGAATTAAATATAAAGAGAAATATCCATCTCTAAACACTAAGGTAGAAGAAAGGGAGGATCAACCTAATTTCTTTCAATTTCTAATTCATGAAACTAATGAGAAAACGAGGATGGAGAACATAAATCCTTCTTCTCTTCCTCATTTCCATGGCCTAATTATTGAAAACCCCAACACCTTTCTTTTTGAGTTTGAAATTCTCCATAGAACCTATGAATACACCTTAGATGCTCAAAAACTTAGGCTCTTTCCCTCTATAGTAAAGGAATCATCTTTGAGATGGTTCACAGTCTTATACGGGAGCAGTATCAAAAAATGGGATCAGATGATGCAACCCTTCATTGAAAAATATATAGATTATTGCAAGGCTAGAGATACCAGAGGTGAAATATTTTGAATGGTACAAAGAGACCATGAATCCTTATAATAATATGAGAAAAATTCCAACTAAGCTACGAAACATCTCATAGCTACAATCTAGATTATAAATCTCTGAAATCGGTGCTTCTTAGAGGTGTAAAAGAAGAGTTGGTGGATACCTTGAACCTCCTTATAAATGGTGACATATTTTAGTTGACGTATGAGAATATCAAGAAAGTGTTCAAGAATTACTCAAAATCTACAAGAAATAAAAATAGGGGTGGAAAAAATGTAATCTCACAATCATCAAAAATTTTGGCAACAAGTCTCACCAATATTGAACTTGGAAATTTATTAGAGTACATGAAAACTAACATGTTGCATTAATTATCTATGCAAATAGACATTATTTGATTAAGAGGAAATAAGAAGATTCCGAAAGAACCTTGGTTAAACATGCCAAGAATGAATTCCCACTAAATACAGTTGAAGTGTATGGAATTTTTTACGTGGACGACCAAACAAGAAAAATCCATTCTTTACATGGTTTAAAGGTCATGTACCAAGGAGCATAAGACAACATGGAGAATTTATGCTTCATTAATTAAAGGATGCAAGGACCACCAAGGCCACTCCAACAAGTTATTCCTTATTCCCATCCTTGATATTTTAAATTTTCTTATAGTAATCAAATGTATAATCCTTCTCCATATTGGTACCCCCCTATCCATCCAAATTGGAAAATGCATAACCAAATTCCACAATAGTGGAAATATCCTCAATCTCAAAACTTTCCATTTTATCCTCCATAATTATACCAAATTAATTTCCTAATCCTCTATAAGCTTGGAACCCACAAGGACAACATCAACAAGTTTTATTTCCTCCACCTCCTACTCAAAAATTTACTCAACAAACCCACAAACAACCACAAATGCCTACCCAACTAGCACCAAATTTAAATAATAGGAAAATTCAACTTATCTAAAATAATGGGGTGATGAACTATCAATCATACTCACTAAATCCTATGGAATTAAATGATTTGAGCCTTCATTCAAGGAGGATGGTAACAAATCCTTTACCTCCTCTTATCACTAAAACTATAGAAGACAAAGACCTTGAAGCGAAAGAAAATTAAGAAACAATTAATTGTCCTTCTCAGCCACAAATTCCACCCTATCCTAAGAGGCTAGAACAAAAGAATACCTACAACCAATTAGAAAATGAACTTATGGGATAACTCAAGGATTTTTGTGTGAAAATCACCCCCCCAAGAAATTAAAGATGTCCCTATCTATAAAATATGCAATAATAAAACCCACATAAAGAGACCTAGGAGAAAGAAGAAAGGCTCTCCTATAATCAATGTTACAGGGAAGCTTACTTGCCTCATTCTAGACAAATCCTTCATCCCCAAGTACTTTGATCTAGGAATACTTGTTGTATATGTATATATCAATAAGAGCTTGATCCAAAACACCTTAATATATTTGGGGGAAAACACCAATGTTATGATCAATGACACAATGTTTAGGTTCAACTTAAGATAATTGTTAAGGAACATGCAAACTATCCTTCAACTTGCTGATAAATCCATTATCAACCTAGAAGGAGTATTAGAGGATGTGATTGTGTCAATTGACTTATGGGAGTACACAACAAACTTCATAGTTTTGTAAACAAAATATAAACTTAACAGGTACCCACTCATCTTAGAAATACATTGGTTAGATACAACTTATGCATATATACATTGTAGAATAAGGGATATGACCAACACCAATGGTCAATCATAAAAAAAGACTTACTCTTTATCCACCTGCAAAACATTTCATTGATTAAGAAACACATCTATGGGTGACACTTGAACAAGGAGAAGACATGTTTCAGACTACTATAAATCCAATCCTCTCCATTGATAATTATTTAACCCTAAACAATATATTTGAGGACACAATTATCTCAAATTACATGCAAAATATATACCCTAGTTCCATCGAAATTTAAGAATATAGTGGTAAGGAAGATGAACAGAGAAAGAAAAATTTGTTGATATATATTAGATCTGAGGGCATGATTTATTTACTATTAAAACATATCCATAATTATTCAAAACTATAGAAATCCATACTAATAAAACTTTGAAAATCAACAAGAAACTAAATTATGTCCGAGAACAAAAATTGTGGAAATTCTTAGCAAACATAGCATTGTCTTTTCTTGGGATTAAAACCACACAAATAATTCATCCCAACATCTATAAACACCATACATACATCAAGTATGATTCCTTTCCCATCAGACAACCTCAAAGAAGAATGAACCCTGCACTAAAAGATATAGTAAAAACTAAAACTTTTTGGCGAAAAAAATTTGGATGAAAATTTCATATAACATATCTTAGATGGTGAGTGGATGTCACCATTAGTCATTGTTCCCAAGAAAAGAGGCAAGTGGATAATATGTGTAGATTACAAAGAACTCAACAAATCTACTATAAAGGACCATTTACATTTGCCCTTCATTGAATAAGTATTAGATGCCTTGTCTGGTAAAAAGTAATTTTCCATTCTAGATGGGTTTAGTGAGTACAATTAGATGAAAATCAGCCTAGAGCACCAAGATTCCCTTGGGAAACCTTTGCTTATAGGGTACTCCTATTTGGTTTATGCAATTCCCTTGCTACTTTTCAAAGGGTCGTTTTGAGTGTTTTCTTAGACTTAATGCATGAAATTATATAAATATACATGGATGACTACAGTACATATGAAAACGCATTCCAGAAATCTTTAGAAAATATTGGCATTCCAATAAGCTTTAGAAAATATTGGCAGTACTAGGACATCACATATCACCTGTAGGTGTTAAGGTAGACCGAACAAAATTAAACATCATCCAACACCTCAAAAAAAAACATGTAAGACATTTCGTGGGGTATGCAGGATACTACGGAAGATTCATAAAGGATTCCAGTAAATTTCCAACTCCATTGTTCTTTTTGTTATCCAAGAATATAAAATTTTGTTGGTTATCTAAATTTCAAAGAGCATTTGACAATATAAAAGAAAAATTGATCATGTCTCTTATTTACAAGGTCCTAAGTGGTATATTCCATTCCACATTCATATTGGTGCCTGATTTGTATCATTGGACAACAAGAATCCAAATATCCATTTTTCATTTACTACATTAGGAAAAACTTGTTAGGAACAAAGCTTAATTACACAATCACTAAGAAATAATTTCTTTGTATTGTTTATGCAATCAATAAATTTAGACACTAAATCATTGGATATCATGTATTTGGACATATTGAACATTCAGACATCATATATTTAATGAATAAAACATATGTGAAAGAAAGTACCACATGATTCTTGTTGTTATTGCAAGAATTTGACTTGACTATACCTGACAAACTAGGAAAACAAAATGTTGTTGCAAACTTCTTTTGTAGACTAAAAAATAATGTAGATCAAGAATATTTTGATGACTTCTTTTAAGATGAACACATATTTTCATTCTCAATACAAACCCCATGGTTTGTTGTCATAGAAAAATATATAGCTACAAAAAATCTTCCTCAATACTTTTCCTATAGAAAATGTTGCAAGATTGTCTAAAAGAGTGCCACCTATACATGGATCAAGAGCGACTATTCAAAATTGGACTAGAATAAATACTTCATCGTTAATTAGGGAAGATGAGGTACATGACATACTACATAATTTCCATGATGAACCTTGTGTGGGGAACTTTTCTACAAAGAGGATAGCCTACAAAGTTTTACAAGCAAGGCAATACTAGTCATCACTTCACAAGGACACAAGAGAAAATGTATCACATTGTGACTAATGTTAAAGAATGGGGAATCCTATAAGAAGGGATGAGATGCCACTAAAAAAAAAAGTCTCAATGTAAGCCTTTGGAAAGTGGGGCTTAAACTTTGTGGGACCCAATTATCCCCCATCTAACCAAAACTAAAATATACTAGTTTGTACAAACTACTTGACAAAATGGCCAAAGGTAAAGTCAATGAAAAATTCTAAAGAATAAAAGGTAGTAGAATTCATATATGAAAACATATTTACAATATTTGGAGTACCAAGCGAGATTGAAACAAATCAAGGACCTTCGTTTACTTCTAATATGATCAAGAATATCATGGACCTATTTAAATTTCATCATAATAAATCAACTACCTACCACCCTTAAGAAAATGGGAAAGTAGAGGTAGCAAACTGAAAGTTGGAGAATATCATGACAAAAATAATAAAGAAACATAGGAAATATTGGGTAAACATATTGGTATAATATGTATGGACATACAATGCCACCTGAATACAACTACTATGTTTACACCCTATGAGTTGTTTTATGGAAAGAATGTAATTCTCCCAATTGAGTTTGAAATCCAAACATTAAGGACAAGTTTATATCTAGGGTTGAATCTCTCTAAAGTAAAACAAAAGAGGTTGAATCAAATAAATGGAATGGGTGAGTACAAACCAAAAGATTTATTCCACACTAAGATAGTCCAACAACAAAGAGAAATATGCATGCCAACTATATTAAGACAAATACATTCAAAGAAGGATATTGGACCCTACTCTATTATTCACGATTTAAAGTCTTCAAAATAAAATTGAGGACAAGGTGGTAGGGACCTTATCAAATTTATACTTGTTGTGGAAATGGTTTAGTAAAATTTAGAACCATAGACTAAGAGAAAGTATCTCTTTTGGTCAATGGACATATACTAAATCTCTACAACAAACAATTTTCAAAAGAGGAGTTCACCTCCAAGATTCAAGATCACAGCTAGGTTTGATCAAAAGAAGTAGTTCTTTCAAAACAAACTAATCATCTCATAGAAAAAGAAGAAAAAGTAAAAGAAATCCCTATGATTAAAACCTCCTTTGAGGCATCTAGGAAAAGTATTTTCTTGAAAATCTCCTTTGAGGCAAGTCTAGAATTGTAGAAATACAAATAATAATATATCATGATGATGAAAACCTCCCTAAGGCACCATGAGGCAAAGCACAATAAAAAACCAGAAATGGCACTAGCACTCTAAGAAAAGAAAGATAAAGAAAAATCAAAGTTTTTTCATACTTGGTATTGATAACTCTTATTGTATATAGGTTGTAGATCCAAGAACATGATTCTACACCTCCAAAATCTATTTACAACTTGTTACCCCCCCATGCCTAGGGGTAACTAGAGGATACCATGTCTCGTGGTGCATAATGGATACAATGATGTCAACCATGATCATGATCAACCTTTCCATGGATGGCATCCCAACATCCCCCCTCAAATTTCCTCCTACGGCTACATATCAACCAAGCTCATCAATGTATGGGAGACGGTAATCCAATGCCACCATGAGGTATGTTAGTCCTTCTTTCATGCAAAGTGTTGTGCTTAATTTGTTGGGCATGTGGATGAGGATAATTGATTGAAGTTGGAGAATGGATCACTGACTTGGGAAGTTGTGTTTGTTTCTTTGTTTCACCTTGGTGGTCAACTTTTTTTCCCTAGTCCCATATTGTTATTGTATAGGGAAAAGGGGTACTAATGGGGGGTCTCATAAGAGTAACATTTTGTTCCCCACCATACTTAACATTTTCCATCCTAGAGCCTATCACAATGTACTAAACTTCGGTAATGGGTCATGGTACATTCTCGCATGAGAAGAAGGGATTGAAGGCCTAGAGTTTCATGTAGTTGCTATGTATATTCTATGTAAAAATGATAAAGGAAACCTATAAAATCCATATTCCAACTTAATCTCTACCCTCTCTATTGGTAATCACCCCTTGTCCTAATACATTGAATGCATAATTATAACAGGACCATAGCCTAGTAAGAAAATGAAAGAATAAAAGATTGAAAACTGTAAAGGGGACTTGCAAAATAAAGAAATGGGTATCAAAAGGAAATTATGGGATTTGGAATGAAAAAATTACCAAGGAAAGGTTATCTCAAGTAGCAAGCACTCCCTCTACAAAGGTGCTCATAGAAATGGACTTAATAACACCATAAGCCATGAAGTAATCCCAAATTCATACCACTATCACACTTACTCTTGAAGGGTTTATTTGTTTCACTATTTCACTCAAGACTTTTCCATCTACCTGGTTATTTTCTTTCCCTATCTTGGTTTGCACACCTAATAGTGTTGGATGAAGGCCCTCCCATATTGAAACTTTCCAATTCACATAAGGTCATAGGTTGATCTTATTCATGCAGGGGATATTGAGGTGAATTTTTTACATGGATTATATCTTAACATCTGACTTTGCATGATTCAAGGACTAATATCTCTTATGAACATTGGTTTACCTTCTCTTATATTATTCTTTGTTTTGAATGGCCCTGACATGGTTGTTTTAGGGATGTCCTATTCTTTCACCCAAGACGTTGTCCCCTTATTGCAGGATTTTGGGACGTGTGATGCAGAGAAGTGATTCATCCAATGACTTGACACCTTCTGACATGAGCTCTCACATATTCATAACATTGGACGATGAATAGATGGACTTGATTTTAGCATATTTGGTCATGATGGTACACAGATGGTCTGAAATCCCACATGTTGGGCAATGTAACCCCAGGGATTATTTCACTTTATGGAGGAAATTGTAGTAGTTAATAGTCAGACACCATTTAGAGATGATATGCATCCTCCTCCACCTTGGACGTGGCACCCTATAACCTTGGCGTTGGCCTCTTTCGGATGATGATGTCACCTTCTAGGGATTTTTCATGATTTTAAAGAGGCTAGTTCTACATCATTTCAAATCATCACTTCCCTCACACTTATGTGGGGGTAACTATTGGTTGTGGAGCCTTCTTATCTTCTTAATTCAGAGGTCTTTTTTTTCAGCCATGTTTATACCCCATGAAGACTTTACACCCTGGAATAATGTACACTCCTCCATGCGAGGGAGTGCAGAGAGGTCGCAGACCTGACGATAGAAGTTATGTTAGGTTTTTTTACCTGAGAAGGAAACCCTCTTTTATGAGGGAAATGTATTGTGGTTATGTATCATTGCGAATATTTTATTTTGAGTGAAGATACTATGAGATAAATAAGAGGAATTTGCAGCGAGTGTGTTGTAGGTTGTATCCCTTCATTTGTTCGATAATAATAAGGGAAGGATCTGGAAATTTCTCTGGTCGACGTAGCCTACACTGGGTGAAACATGTATATATGTGTCTCTATTGTATTGTGTATCTTCTATGTTTTATTTCCACATTTGTTTTATTTTATTTCTCCATGATCTTGTTTTACTAACAGTAACACCTTTAAAAGTTTCAGTATTCTAGCCTCTTTGGATCTTTCTCTTTCATCTGCTAGCCTTGTGGAATATCTTTATGGATGTTCTTTCTCTCTTGGATGGAGAATTTCTGCAATTAGGGTTTGATAATCATGATTCTTGGAATAATTAAGTAATTTATGCAATTTTGTGTCTCTTGTTAATGTTAAAGGTTGAATTACTATCTTATTTCAAGTATTGTTGTTTTGTTGAAACCCTAAGAGGAAGACATAAGTGTTTCTCTTCCTTACAAATTATTTATTGTCCAAGTTTGTGAAGCATACTTGATAGGTTTAAAAGCATAAGGCCCAAAAGTGCTTGCTAGGGTGTTAACCCTATACTGTGATCCTTGACCTAAGTGAAGCTAGAGAAAGATAAAAATGACACCTAAGGCCCAAGTGTGTTTGCACCCTAGGTACCTTTTTCCTCAAAGTATAAGACCTAAGGTCCAAGTGTGTTTGCACCTTAGGGTTTAGACTTTACTTCTCTTGTTTTACCTAGTTCAATCTTCAAGATAATGCATTTGAGACTCCATAATCCCTAGAGGATAACGACACTAATCTATAAGTGTTATTATGGTTAAAGTAGCTATTAAAATCAATTTTCTCACTCTCTTGAACATCCTACTAACATTGTTAACCCTAAATCTAGTAAATTTTAAGTATTTGTTGTTGTTGTTATAAAATTTTGCTACAACTACCGAAAACTACATTAAAATGTTTCATACACCCATTTATAAGTTGCTTAACTTGTTTAGAAATTACTTCTATCAATTGGACAATAATCTACTTGATGAATGCTTACTTTTCATGGTGAATTGCTACATTTCAGAGAACTTTATTTTTTTGTCGTTGCAAAGTTCTAAGTGTTTTTGTAAATTTAGTTTAATGTTGTAATTTTCAACAGCCATAGGATTCATTTCTTTTCTAGTGTCTAAAGGGATATTTTTGGACTCTATAACTTGATAATTGTGTATATATGTTGCAAGTTGTTTATTTTTGTGTGTGGGTACAACAATTGTATCATTATCCTTTATCAATCTCCTAGACCTAGACCTAACTAAAATGTGATCAATATAGGGGGGGTAGGATTGGATTAATATTTGTATTTGATCCATTGAGGTCACCAGGGAAGCCTCCCTTGTGGTGGACCTCTTCCATCACTAAAATGAGGGAAGTCTCTACTTAGGTGACAGTGGTATATTATTCCATAGTTACACAAAATTTGGGGATGTTGTGGAGGTATTTGTACAAGTAAAAGTCATGTCATAACATTTTTTCATCCTTGTATGGGAGGATTGATTCATTCTCCCTATGACATATTTTGGTAAACTTATCACAAATCCCTTATCTCAAAGTTTACCTCGAAAATCCACTGAGGGTAGATACCTCACCTTCCTTTAATGATCCTAGAGGAACCATCTGGTGACTCTACAAATCTCGAGGAGGTATCCTAACCCTCATAAGACTTACAAGAGAAGGATTCTTCACAACTCTCATGTGATTAAATCTTTGTTTGGTGGAAACCTTCCTTTATATTCAATGGATCAAAGGCAATGGGTATCCAATATATTCAAACCCTTGAACATGTCTTCAATCTCTGTGTACCCTCGTAACATGCATTTGAAGTTTGAAAAATGGTTGCCCAAGTTTTCTGGTAATGATGTGACTATTGTTGAATAGAATTTGGATAACTTACAGGCCTTCTTCCAAATTAATCCTGTGAGTGATGATGTTGAAGACGTAGTGATGATACTCTTTTCCTCCACTTTTGTTGATGACTCTAGGAGATGGTTAAATAGTCTCCCTAGCAAGAGTATTAATACATGGGATGACTTTGAAGAGAAATTTCTTAAAATTTGGGATACTAAAGAAGTTCCTAACTTGTTTTTGTTGCGACTTACTGAAATGAAAATGAAAGAGAATGAAATCGTCAAATATTTCAATGTTAAGTTTGAGAAGTTACTCCAAAAAATACCTAACAATATTCACACATGAAAACAACATCTCCTCTTCCTCTATACCAATTCCTTACTAGGACATTTTAGATTCATGCTTAAGGAAAAGCTTCCAAAGACCCTTGAAGAGGCCCAAGAATTGGTTTCTAGGATTGAGGCTAATCTTTCATCTTGCAAGGAAGAACCTTTCTACGCCCCAAGGAAAAAGGTTGAATGAAAACCAAGAATAGTGTATACTATTGAGCCTACCCAAGATATAAACATCCTACGAGCACAAAGGATTGAAGAAGAAATAAATGGCCTTACCCAAAATCAAACCCTAATAATGAACAAGATCACTAACCTAGAAGGGGTGCAACAAAAAAACATTAGACCTCCTTTTAAGAGCCACCCCCAAAGATAGGTCCAATCATGGAAACCTAGGCCCATAAATGAGAAAAGAGTCCATAATACTCTATATCCTTTTAACATTATAGATCAATAAGAGACTCCCTAGTGTCTACCTTGTGGGGATCCCCACTAGGAACATGAATGCCCAAGGAATAATAATGGGGGACCTGATCACATGAAATTTATTGATAGCATAGATATTTTATATGTCTCCCAAAGAGTGCCTCAACATCACACAAGAGCAACTTGAGGAGGGAAAGAAAGAATCTACCAGGAGGGATAGGATGGAGATTTTAAGAGAAATGGATGAGGAATAAAGGGAGAATATTAGGAAGAAAGAATCACAAGTGTAAACTAGACAAAACAATGTTCCCCAAGATCCTCCCAGTGACCCTAGATTTCCTCAGCAAAGACCTACTCCATCTCCTGAAGATAACATTCCTCCTAGTTTTTCTTTTCCAAGGAATGATGACATAGACTTGAATGTTGACATAAATAGCATCTTGGAAAAGGACCCTCCTGTGACAATAAATGGCTAAACAATGATGAGCATCCACCTTTTTACATCACCTTAAGATTAAACAATAAATGGCTAACCAATTGCATGCTCCACTATGAGGTTGCTACAAACATTATGACATTGAAATTAATGAAGAAATTAATCTTGGAGGTCACAAGTCCCTATGGGAATGTATGTGGGATTGAATCCAAGGCTATTAGTACATATGGTTTGATCAATAATTTAGAATTTCTCCTTGCAAGATATCCTGATATAGCCTTTTTGATAGACATTGTGGTTGTGGATATTTGAGACATTTGGGGAATGCTTTTGTCTAGGAATTTTGTTGAAATATTGGGTGGAACCTTACATATGGACTTACATTATTCTTCTATACTCATAGGTGATGAAACCTATTCCCATATACCCAACCAACCAATGACAAGTGACCATTTTGGAGAAATTTATAAAGACCCTGAAAATGATGATACCTTAGATGAGTTCGCTAAGGATTTCATGGATTCCCCTCCTGAATTTTTCCTAAATGATATTCCTTTCACCCAAGAAGATGATATTGATGATGTAGTGTGTCCCAAAAGGGAATATTATCAACAAAAACTTGACAAGTACAAATACAAAGTTGTTGGATCCATCACAATATTGAAGAAAGGTGATAAAGAGATGTTGACTAAATTGAGCCAAGAAGATACTCTTACAATGGAATCCCACCCCCCTTTCTCTAAGAAATACACTAGGGTGATTCAAGAAATGGTTGATTTGAAGGAGGAGGATTATAGACAAGGATAATTTGTCTTAATGTGGGACAAGAATAAATGACAACCTAATACATGTAAGGATTTTCACAAATGTTTGCTAGGACTCTATAATATTGAACATAAGTCTATCAATGATTCCTTATATTTATCCACACTGGAGGGAAGGAGACGTCCACTACCTACTAGTATATCCCTTCTCAAAACCAATCATGTTGAAGAGACCTGAAATCTTGAGTGTAGCATAGATTAGGTAGGTTAGGCAGGGAAGTTTGCATCATGCATTTGCATATGTGCATATATTGCACCATCCATTCATGCTAGTATGGTGTTGAATTTTCTTGTATATATTGAATTTCCTTTGTATATGATGCATAAATCTTAGGAACTTGCATTCCACCATTGTATATTATTGATTTATCATATATAGTTATAGTGAATTGTTTTTATTTTCAATGTGATTTTTATTTTCTACTAACCTCAATGGATCACATCCACTGGCTGATACTACTAAAGGGTTTTGTCATTTGAAGTGGGTGCAAGATTGTGGGTCTTGGAAAACCAAAGATAATGAGGTTCTCATGCACTCTATGGTGATCACATTTCCCCATGTTGGAGCCATATTTTACCCACCCCACCCCCCACCCCCCCACCCCCTTGTGCCTAGGGATAATTAGAGGAGATCATGTATCATGGCCCACAATGGAGACAATGATCCAGACCATGATGATGATCAGCTTGTCCACGGATGGAAACCCAGTAGCCCCCCTCATATTTCCTATTATATATATATTGAATTTCCTTTGTATATTATGCATAAATGTTAGGAAATTCCATTCCACCATTATATATTATTTATTTATCATGTATAGTTATAGTGAATTGTTTTTCTTTTCAACGTGATTTTGATTTTTTACTAACCCCAATGGATCACATCCACTAGCTGATACTTCTAAAGGGTTTTGTTTTTTGAAGTGGGTGCAAGATTTTAGGTCTTGGATAACCAGAGATGATGAGGTTATTGTACGCTCTACAGCGAGCACATGTCCCCATTTTGGGGTCATATTTT
>WSFP011499774.1:0-13972 GCA_009831015.1 Picea engelmannii | reverse complement strand
GGAATTGTAACAGAATTGTAAGTGTAGTTAAGTGAGTTAAGCTTAGTTCTATTAGTGCGAGTTCAGTGAATTAATTATTCATTAATTCACAATCAGTTAAAATCGCATGAAACTAAAGACTTGCCACGATTAACTACATGCATGTCATTCCAATGGACACCAGTTGAGATAACAGGTGGAAGGGACAGTTGGATATCAGTTGTGAGTTGTTCACACATGCATTGGATATGCTTATGAGCATGTGCAAACGATTCATTCGATTCATTGTGAGAATTCGGATTGCAGAGTTTGTGCAGAGGAGGCAGGTTGTCTGGTCACGGAAATTGGTGCATGTATTTGCTAATTTGTGTATGAAAGTGTGAGACGATTGTATTGTACTGAGAGCTCTTGGATTAGAGCTTTGTATGAGATTGTTTCATGATTCATAATATATGATAGTGGGGTTTTTAGCTTTACGCTTTCCCCGGTAAAACTTTTGTGTTGTGTGTTATTGATATTTCACTTTTTGCATTGTGGTTGAGATCGTGGTTTAAATTGCTTCCGCAATAATAGTAGAAGCGATTCTGTATTTAACAAGTTGCGGTAATTGTTAGATCAGGAGAATCGTAGGAATACATTAATTTGTATCGAAATTTCTACATTTAAAATATCATATATTACTACACATAACGTGTTACACGGGAAAAAAAGGTTAAGATGCATGTAAAATGCATACATGCAATATTCTACATGTAATTTGGATTGCTAAACATTTTTGTTAGGAAGAAAAATTTGTGTTTTTCATATGCAATGTATACTTGTATTTCAGTTCATAAGTTCAACAACTAAAGAATTTGTTTTCCTTGTCTTACTGATATTTTTAGTCATTTATAGTAAATTATTTTATTTTTTCTATTTTTCATGTTCTGTAGTTATGGACTTCTCATATTATTCCAAGTTTATTTCTCATTTGCATAAAATAACACAACAAGAAAAATTTCTTCATGGAATTTAAAATATGATCACTACTTGACATGGTGAACTATTCATGACACAGGCCTCCTCAACCCGCGGGTCGGAAGGTCACGTACACATGATGTTTTCCCTTTCTCTGGCCCGAAGAGCTTTCAGCAATGACTCTTCTATTTCCCTTTCGGGAAATCTGCACCCACAACCAACTTCGAGGATTCCCCCTTGTACTTTGGGAGATTGGACTTTGCACCTTCGTGAATCCTGTGGTCAAGCACCTTGTCTCTCAATCTCAAAAAACCCAAAGCAGTCAATGCTTGACCTTCCCTCTTTCCCTTTCGGATTTTTCCTTATCGCAATTTCGATGGTCGTGATGTCAAGAAATTCGTTCCCACGATTCCCGAAACCCAATTTACCGAGACTCTGATCCACTCTCAATATTTGACCTTTCAACAGTCTTTCACTCCATCGGGACTTCGGACTTTGCGATATCGTAAATCCTAATGCAAAGAATTCGGGTCTTTACCCCACGAAACCCCGAAATGGTCAACAGAGTTTGACTCCATGTCGATAATGCGCCACCTGTCCACTCTACCGATTCATGTGGCCCACACGATCCTTTTGTCCCTTTAGGACTTTGCGTTTCATGATTTCACGATTCCTGTTGAAAATATTTCGGGACTTCCACTCATGAAAACCCAAAATAGAAGTTCACAGGTAAATCCAACAACTCCTGTGGATTGGATCTACGGTTCTACTCCTCCTGAGCTTAGAACCTTTAGGAATGCTCATTGTAACTCCCCTTCTCCTTCGTGAGATATGACGGCTCATGGGACTTTGCGATTTATCCATAGATAATTCCAACCGTCTGATGTCACCTTGAGAACTCATCCTCCTATGGTCCGACGTCACTACACCTTCCTTTGAATTTTCAAGGTTCTTGGCCTTGTGCCTTCCTTCGAATTCTTCGAAGGTTCAATTCCTTCTGAAATTTCTCACGACTTTGATTGTTTCAGAAAACCCTTGCATGCACTCCTTGTGACAAAATTTCAACACTTTCAAGTGCTAAATCCTTCGACTCTACGCACACCTGCAGCAACAGTCTCTCAATACTTCGCTCAGGTCTACAACCCTGAGACTTCACTCGGCCTACGCACTCCTTGCACGACTCCTGTGCCTAACTGCACTTCTGAGTGAGTGAGAACAAAAGCTACTCTATCTGAGCTTTCAGAGACAAAACTATGAACTCTTTGTCAACGCACTCCTTGCGGACAATTCAACTGCACTCCTTGTAGGAACTATTGCTCAGATGGAGAAACAATTGAAACTCATTTCCCTTACCCTCTCTCTCTCTCTGAGATTTCAGACATTCAACAAGAAATCATTCATACATAGAAAAAAATAAATTGTATGACAGAAAGAGTAAACCACTCATGAGCATAACATTCAAAGATGCATACACAGAGAATAATTGAACACCATGAGTCTGAATCAAAACCTTCTTTGTATTAATCTAGAACTCTTGTACATGGAATTATCACTACAGTTCTTTGCTTCTCTTTTATGCTCTCAATTGGCATAATCTTCGTGCTCTTCTCTTCATGCTTATCATGTTACAATACACAATGAGGGTGTCTATATCCCGTTTCCCTCTTGTGCTCTAAAGCTGTCTAATCTAACATTCAATTTTATCTACTTTCATTAACTACTATAAATGCCTTCTACCTACTAAGGGCGAGAGCGGTTTTCTCATGGTCCGTTTACATTATACAAGTGCGCTCCTTCTTAATTATCTCATTTAGTATTGGCACATTAACTTCAAGAGAATTTCAAAATTTGTGCTGGGCACTTGTCCAACTGTCCATTGTCTTCGCGCTGCTCTCTTGAGATGCTCCTGCATCATACTCCCTTGCTTGAAAATTTTCATAGGATCCTATCCATGATCTCGTGCACGGTCTGTCCATGCTTCTGTATCTCTGCTTCATTCTCCTAGCTGGCATCTTCAACTGGATGGTCCTTCCACTTGACCAAATATTCAAAGTATTGCTTTCTCCTAGTCTTATTGCTCACTCTTTTGTCCAATATGCACTCCATCTCTGGCTTTTCTTCAACTGGCATCTTCTTTGTCCACTGAACTTCTGGTTGTTCATTTCCTATCTTTGCTTCCTCAGGTTTGTATGGGTACAAATCTGAGATATTGAATATCGGAGAAATTCCGATCCCATCTGGTAATTCAATCTCGTAAGCATTTGCCCCAAATTTCTTCAAGACCTTACATGGTCTGATTTTCTTCATCTTTAGTTTATTATATGTTCCTCTCAGGAACCATTCCTTTCTCAAATGTGCCAGAATCAAATCACCAACCTCTAATTGAAGTTGTCTCCCGTGTTGATCTTCTTTGCGCTTATATTCTTGGCTCGAACTCTGCAATCGCTCCTTTACCTGGCTGTGAAGTTCCTTCACCACCTTTGCGAAATCTTCTGCACTAGTGCTCCTAATCGTCGTCTGTTCTGAATATCTCAGTTCAGAAATTCTTCTCGGCTACATGCCATAGACAATCTGAAATGGAATTTTCCCTGTGCTTCTATTAACTGAGTCGTTATAAGCAAATTCTGCCTTTGGTAATATGTTATCCCACTGGCTATGGTGTTCTTCCACCAGGCTTCTCAGCAAGTCTCCCAGACTTCTGTTTACCACTTCAATTTGTCCATCCGTCCAAGGATGATAAGCTGAACTAAATGACAAGTTAGTCCCCAGCTTCTTCCATAAGGTCCTCCAAAAGTGTCCTATGAACTTTGTGTCTCGATCTGAAACTATGTTCCTTGGTAAGCCATGAAGTCGAATAAATTCTTTGAGAAATAGATTCACAATGTGAGTTGTGTCATTGGTCTTCTGACATCGAATGAAGTGTTCCATCTTGGAAAATATATCCACCACCACAAAGATTGAGTCAAAAACTCTTTGTGTTCTTGGCAACCCCAATATGAAATCCATGCTAATTGCATCCCACGGCCTCTCAAGTATTGGAAATGGTTGATAAAACCCTGCATTCTGTTTCCTTCCCTTCGAATGCTGGCAAATTCTGCATCTGTCCATGAATCTCTTGACGTCTGCTTGCATTCCCGGCCAAAAATATGACTCCTTCAACTTTGCAAACGTCTTTTCATGACCAAAGTGTCCTGCCAATCCTCCATTATGTTTCTCTTTCAACAAATTCTCCCCCATGGAGCATTTTGGAATACAAAGCTGATTACCTTTAAACAGTGATCCTTCCTAGATCATGTATTATGCCCATTGGCTTCTATCTCTGAGAATTGGATTCTCAGCTGCTTCATATGCCTCCTTGAAATATAGATCATCTATGTACATGTTCCTGAGATGAAATTTTGCATATATTCCAAAGTGAAATTTTGCTTATATTCCACCCATTTAACATGTCTCTGATTCAACTTTTCCTGTTGAGTCACAAACTGCAGTGCATGATTATCACTGTATAAGACAAATTCCTTCGGGATTAAGTAATGTCTCCATTTTTTCAATGTGTGAATGATAGCATAAAACTCCTTATCATATGTGGATTACTTCACTTTTGCTTCATTCAGCTTCTCGCTAAAGTATGTTATCGGCCTGTCATCTTGACTCAAGACTGCCCCTATTGCAAATCCACTTGCATCGCATTTCACCTGAAATGTCTTTTGGAAATCCGGCAACACCAAAATTGGTTTTTCCGTAATCTTCCTCTTTAACAGATTAAAACTTTCTCAGCCTCTTCTATCCAGTGAAAAGACTTGTGTCTTTTCTTCACTGTGTCCATCATCAATGCACTAATTCCACTGAAATTCCTAATGAATTTTTGGTAGAAACTAGCCAATCCGTGAAAACTTCTCAGCTCAAAGATATTCTTCAGTGATGGCCAATTCTTGATTACTTCCAACTTATCTGGATCCATCCTCAATTTATCTGCAGAAATAACAACCCCCAGATAAATGAGCTTCATTTTCATGAATGAGGATTTCTTGACATTTATCAACAACTTCTCCTGCTGTAACTTCTTCATCACTGTAGCAAAATGTTTCAGATGCTCTGCCACTGTTTTACTGAAAATCAGTATGTCATCTAGATATACGATAACAAATTTTCCAATGAACTCCCTTAGAACTTTGTTCATCAACCTCATGAAGGTACTCGGCACATTTGTTAAGCCAAACGACATAACAAGCCATTCATACAACCCTTCGTTGGTTTTGAATGTTGTCTTCCATTCATCATCTTCTCTCATGCGGATTTGATGATAACCTCTTTTCAAATCAATCTCTGAAAATAATTTTTCTCCACTCAAGCAATCCATCAGATCATCCATCCTTGGCAATGGGAATTTGTACCTGATGGTTATCTTGTTGATCACCCTCAAGTCAGTACACATCCTCCAGCCCCATCTTTTTTTGGACTGAGTACTGTCATAACAGCACATAGACTCAATCTTTCTCTGACCAAACCTTTATCCAATAAATCCTGGACTTTTCTTTTGACCTCTTCATTCTCTTGCGGTGTCAATCTATATGCGGGTTTGTTTGGAAAACTGGCTCCTAGTATGAGATCAATATGATGACTCACACTTCTAATCAGTGGCAATGAATGAGGTAGTTCATACACTACTATGTCAGCGAACCCTTCCAGTAGTTCTTGAACCTCTTCTGGTAAATCATCCACTCTTGTGCTAGTCAAAACAATCTTCGGTTTCCTGACCACAATGAATTGTGGATCCTCCTTCTTCTTAACCTCTGTAAGAAGTTCCTTCCCACTCATGAGAAGTACATTGCTTCTTACTTCCGGTTTCACCTCCTTATCCTTAATTGGAAGCAACATGTGAGTTCTCCCATTCTTCTCTAGGGTGTATGTGTTCATTCTCCCATCATGAATCACATTTCTGTCATATTGCCACGGTCTACCCAACAATATATGACAAACATCCATGGGAATAACATCACAGAGTATCTTTTCATTATATCCTCCTATCTTAAATTCAACTAAACATTGTTTAGTTACAGTTACCTGATGTCCTTTTTGTAGCCACGAAACTCTGTATGGGCTTGGATGATCAATTGTCTCCAACTCCAGCTTTTCCACCATCTCTGTAGAAACGAGATTATTTGTGCTACCATTGTCCACAATGACCTTGTATTCCCTCTCCTTGGTTTTGCAAGTAGTCCGTAAAAGTCTGTTTCTTTGGACTGAACTCTCCACCTTCTTCTCTAGTGTCAAAAGAACTTTTCGCATCATCAACGATCTTCCGCCTTCATCATCTTCTGCCTCAACATCTCACCTCTGAGCTTCGGCGATGTGAGTCTCTCCAACTTATTTCTTTTTGTCTAGAAACTCGTAATACTTGTGCCCATTCTTTCCACATGTGAAGCATGTTATTACTCCACCTCTTCCTCTTCCTCTACCTCTGGTATGAGGAAAAATATTATTATCAGCATACTCTCCTCTCTACTCGGTATTCTGCCCTTTCTGTGAGATTCCACCTCTCTCACTTTGATTCTGAGGTTTCTTCCAGTCCTCCTTGGGTTTATGATTTTTATCCTAGGCAACTGATTTGCCTTTGGGCTGACTTTTTCCTTGGCCTCTTTGACCCTACTTTCGACTCAACTTCTCTTCCACTTTTAGAGCCATCTGATAAGCATATTCTACTGTTTGGATGGTTACCTGAATGTCGTATCTCAGACCATTCATGTATCTGGAAACCTTTTCATCATCTCTTTCTCAATGAACTGCCCTGATGTTCAGCCTGTAAAATTCTTCAGTGTATCTTTCACTATCTACTATCATTAGCTTTTGTCTCAGGTTCTGCAATTTCCTGAACAAAGTAATTTGATAATCTTTGGGGATGAATTTTGCCTTCATATTTGCTATCATCCTGTCCCAGCTCTTGACCTTCTTCTTGCCCTTGTAGCATCTATCAGCTTGTAGTTCATCACACCACAATGTTGCATGTCCTTTCAATCTTGTGACAACATGCTTGACCTTCTTGTCCTCTTCGACATATTCATAGTCAAAGTATGTGTCCAGGGCTCTAATCCATTCTAGAAGCTCCTCTGCATCCAAATTTTCCTCATAAACTGGAATGTCCATATTCTCTCTTGCACACATTCTTGCAATAGCCCTAATCAAGAATTCATTTGCTGCATATTAGACTGCAACTTCTTTTTCTTCATGTTCAGCCTCAATTTCACTTTCGGAATCACTAAGATCCACAACACTGACTGTACGCCTCTGTGTTGTCTCCATGTCCTCAAGTCTGGTGCGTAAATCACACATTTCTTTTTCCATGGCGTGATCAGTCATCTGCCTACCTCTTCTTCTCGACATTTCCCTCTCCTCTAGTGGATCGGGTGTTTTCCTGTCCCTTCTTCTCGGCAGCATGGTGAATCTTCCTTTTCGTTGCTACAGAAAGCAAAGAACCTTTCTACGCTCTGATACCAAACCTGACGTAGGCCTTCTCAACCCGCGGGTTGGAAGGTCATGTACACAGGATCTTTTCCATTTCTCTATCCTGAAGAGCTTTCAGTAATGACTCTTCTACTTCCCTTTCAGGAAATATGCACCCACAACCAAATTCAAGGATTACCCCTTGTACTTCGGGAGATCATACTTCCCACCTTCGTGAATCCTGTGGTCAAGCACCTTGTCTCTCAATCTCTGAAAACCCGAAGCAGTCAACTCTTGAACTTGCCTCTTTCTCTTTTGGATTTCTCCTTATCGCGATTTCGGCGGTCGCGATGTCAAGCAATTCGTTCCCGTGATTCTTGAAACCCAATTTACCGAGACTCCGATGCGCTCGCAAGATTTGACCTTTCAACGGTCTTTCACTCCGTCAGGACTTCGGACTTCGCAATATTGCGAATCCTAATGCAAATAATTTGGGTCTTTACCCCACGAAACCCCGAAATGGTCGACGGAGTTTGAATCTGTGTTGAGAATGTGCCACCTGTCCAATTTGTTGATTCCTGTGGCCCACATGATCCTTTTGTCCCTTCAGGACTTTGCGTTTTGTGATTTCACGATTCCCGTTGCAAAGATTTCAGGACTTCCACTCACGAAAACCTGAAATAGAAGTTCACGGGTAAATCTAATGACTCCTATGGCTTGGATCTACGGTTCTACTCCTCCTGAGCTTAGAACCTTTAAAAATGCTGGCGGTAACTTCCCTGCTCCTTCGTGAGATCTGACGGCTCACGAGACTTCAAGATTTCTCCACAAAGAATTCTGACCGTCCGATGTCTCCTTGAGAACTCGTCCTCCTGCGGTCCAACGCTACTACACCTTCCTTCAAATTTTCAAGGTGCTTGGCCTCATGCCTTCCTTCGACTTCTTTGAAGGTTCAACTCCTTCTAAACTTTCTCACGACTTCGAGTCTTTCATAAAACCCTTGCATGCACTCCTTCCGGCAGAATTTCAACACTTTCAAGTGATGAATCCTTTGACTCTGTGCACACCTGCAGCAACAGTCTCTCAATACTTCACTCAAGTCTATAACTCTGTGCACTCCTTGCACGGCTCCTATGCCTAACTGCACTTTTGAGTGAATGAGAACAAAATCTACTCTATCTGAGATTTCAGAGACAAACCTTTGAAGTCTTTGTCAACGCACTCCTTGCGGACAATTCAACTGCACTCCTTGCAGGAACTATTGCTCATATGGAGAAACAATTGAAACAAATTTCCCTTACCCTCTCTTTCTCTCTCAGATTTCAGACATTCAACAAGAAATCATTCATACATAGAAAAAAATCAATTGTATGATAGAAAGAGTAAACCATTCATGAGCATAACATTCAAAGATGCATACACAAAGAATATTTGAACACCATGTGTCTGAATCAAAACCTTCTTTGTATTGATCGAGAACTTCTGTACATGGAATTCTCACTACAGTTCTTTGCTTCTCTTTTATGCTCTCAATTGGCATAATCTTCATGCTCTTCTCTTCATGCTTATCATGTTACAATACACAATGAGGGTGTCTATATCCCGTTTCCCTCTTGCGCTCTAAAACCATCTAATCTAACATTCAATTCTATCTACTTTCATTAACTACTACAAATGCCTTCTACCTACTAAGGATGAGAGCGGATCTCTCAAGTTCCGTTTACATTATACAAGTCCGCTCCTTCTTAATTATCTCATTTAATATTGGCGCATTAACTTCAAGAAAATTTCAAAATTTGTGCTGGGCGCTTGTCCAGCTGTCCAAGGTCTCTGCGCTGCTCGCTTGAGATGCTCCTACATCAGCTCACCTTATTTGATGAAAATCTACATTTTTTATCTGCATTAAAGGTAATGCTACATAAATTTCTACAAATTTCTGATAGGTATGCGGGCAGAAAATAGAGAAGAGAATGGATTCATCGACAAAATGGTCATGGATAAGTTGATATTAATTAGTGTTGTGTGTTGACGATAAAAATCGCAACGAGGATTTCTCCTGCAAACTATTGCTAAAATCCTATTATTACAAGCTAATGATATATATAATACTAGTAGTGGGACCCCTTTGTAGATTGGAGGATCATATGAGGTTCTTATTTGATATTTGTGGTACTATTCGACATTTCTTACAGGGTTCTACATGATTTATGATGAAATATTGGTTTTATTGGTGACATAATAACAGATGGATAATGTGTATTATGTGTTGGTTCTGATTTCTCTAAGATCCAAATTCCATATTGTATGAATGGATTATATTCACTGTTATCACATTTCTATTAGTGCCATGATTTGTTACATGTTGCACATGCACAAGACACATGTTAGCTATAATAAGAGATAAAAACAATATGAAGAAAAAAAATCCAAGGAAGAGGAGCTATCATATACTATACTATACTATACTACATTATATGCCAATGATATTAAAAGGATTATTGTTAGTCCTAACAAGCAATGTTAGTGGCTATGCATTAAGGTATGGTTTTGGATTAATGGTTAGTTTGGATTGGGTGGTGCATTTGGAAAATAATGGATGTTAGTTTCGATGAATGGATTAATTGATGGCTGGATGGTGTGTACTAAGTAATTGAATGAGTAGAGGATGGAAGCGACATGCATTTACTGCACATCCCTCCATACCTCTCCCATTGGCCACCACCCTAGCTTGGCTATTATTCATTTGTTTTTTGCTGTGGTTAAGCTCCGATTTTTCAGTCAAGGAAGGAACTACTCAACCAAGATCGCATTTTTAAGGAAATTTTGTTACATGTATGGTTTTTTTCGCCATCCATGAACTCACTCTATTATGAAATAGATGTTTTAATGGTGATGTATTGGTATGTTATTTTCTTAAGGCTGGCAACTGTGAACTTTAGTGTTTCTCTGGAATGGTTGTTTGTGTGTTATTTGTTGCAAATGGAAGATTGAATGGTTGAAATCACAACTTCACTCTCTGTGTTGGAAGCCATGAAGGATCTCTATTGTGTTTATGGTTTTTTGTTAGAGGGTTTCTTTCCATCCAAGCTCACTGGTCATTTCCTTACAATTTGGTAACCATACTTGGTCATATTTGGTGTTATGGGGTTGTTGTGTAAATTTTGAACCACCTTTGGGTCGTCACATATCATTCTCCACCTGGTCGTGGGATCATTTTATTTTATTGGTATCTACAAAGTGGGTTATGGTGGATATTATGCCAAGAGGATTGCTTTAGGGTTGGTTTCTATTTCATAACTCTATTTTTATATCAACATTTTTCAGGTTTTTAGGGAAAACCGGGAGGGTTATTCCCTGCGTTTTCTTAGTGTTATTACTGGCCAGTAAGAAGCCTCTACTTTGCTATTCGTAATCTCTCCTACCTGGTGTGAACTATCATCCGGTATTGCAAGCTATTGGTTATGTGGCCTATGTGTCCACCATGTTGTATCGAAGGGTTATCACCTGTTTTTGGTGTGGTCAAATCCAATCCCCCTGTGTTGGTTCCACCGAGCGAACCCTTGATTATTCAAAGCCTAATTTTAATAAATGGAGCCATTTATATCCTATTGGGTATATTGTTGATTGTTATGAGTTGGTGGAGTAGCGTCGACAGTGGTTGATTATTTTCTCGTCTCTGTTACTATCATTAACAATGCTTTTTATTATTTGTATTTAGTCGTTGCATTATGTATTATAACAGTTGAATCGATAACTCAACATGGTTAATTGGTTGATTCGAGAAATGAAATGGGCACACAGTCGCTGCCTCTTGTGTTGTAATAGTTGCATTGTTAACTCAACATTATTTTATGGTTTATTGGGAGTATGATTCTTTGTGTTATGCATGGGGTTGTGTGTTTCCTACAACATGGTATTGGTTGAAATGATGGTCGTTGTTATTATGTGTTTAAATTTCCTAAGCAGGATCACTGCAATTTAAAGTCATGATAGTTGCGACTTGGTTGTTTGTTGTGTATGTTTTATGGACATTGTGTGTCGTATTAGAGATGTGCATGAGTTTTATAATAGTATGGTTCCATTTCAATTTAATCCATAAGTTGGTTAGAGGAATGGAATTGGGCACGTTTAAAAAAAAAGAACTTGTGTCTGTGTTTGATTTGAGGAAATAATTCATGGACAGTGGTTGATGTTTTGATGCTGAACATAGTGGAAACAAGTGACTGTGTGTTCATTTAGAATTTGTTTTAAATATTAAATTGGACAAATGAGAGGAAACATAATTCTTATACAAGTTGTTTTGGAAGGCATATTATCTTGTGTATGATGACACTGTGTTAAGGAGTTAAATGTGAATAGTAAGCAAGTTAACACACATAAATGGTTAAATTATACACAGTAATTGTTTAATTGATCACATTAACTATTTGGTTAGTGTTGGATCGTTTTCATTAAATATAGAATTGTTTTATGGATTACTTAATTCATTTTATGAACGGTATCCACTCTTTTCCCCTACCATTACTTCACTTTTATCTAATTACAATCCCCTCGCCTCCCCATATTGATTATCCACTACATGTTCCTAAAATTTAATTACAGTTAAAAGGGACTATGTATTGTAACAGTTTAAGATCGCATGGATGTATTACAATGATATGTTCTTTGGTTTATATTACAGTTGATTTTTTTGTTGTCTGTGAGCAGTAATCATGATCTTTTCCCTCTCATTTTAACATTTTTAGTTCAATGCAATCCTTCGCATTTCCCATAACCTTTGTTCACACCCTTCTCATTAACACCGATTAATAAAATTGGATGGATTGAATTGCATGAGTTTGATATGTTGTTGAGCCAAAAATTATTTCATATTTTAAAAGGATTTGTCATGTACGGTTGTTAAAGAAAGTATTTTCTAATCAATTATGCATCCAAGAATGATATTTTTCAGCCAAGGTAGACATGGCATAGGTAACCGAGGAAGAGGTAATTGGAACAAGGGCCCTAGAAGGCCAATATTCCACATACACTTTGATCCTGACTCACAAGAGTTAGGCAATCTAATTCACGCTGGGTGTTTTAGTTGGATTGGGCAAGGAGTTGTCCAACCTAGGCCTGAAAGGTATCCCTTCCAATCCCCATAGGTCCCTGGTATCCCCGTGCCCCCTCATGTCTCATTGCAACCTGAAGTTACCGAAAATGATGGATGGCAAGAGATCGTCCACCCGACAGTCTCCTAATAGTGTGGTTGGCCCAATTTATCTTTACCTTATCCCCCACCTATCAATCAAGTTGTCCATGTTTCCCATGTCCACTCACCAGTCTAGTCTTCACATGTGTAATGAACCCTTCATTATGACTACAAGCGAAGTAGAAGTGCATTTTTTTTTTTAAAGGGAATATGGCGACGAAAACAACAGTAAACCACACAACTGATGATGAATGCAAGCATGTAGTCCAGGCAACATGCTACTATGAATCCACACACTGGCACGAGAGAAATCGGGTGAAATGTGTGTAGAACAACAAGGAGACAATGACTACCCACCTGAAGCAAACAGGACCATGTCTATAGGCTAAGCGACAACATCCCCATCCTGACACAATGACCTTGATGAAAAAGGACTAGAACCTGAAGGCATGCGAACCAAATGCATGAAGGCATTCAACCCATGCACCAAAAGAAACTTACAACACTCAACATCACTCACACGGAAGGCACCGACTCCGGCCAAATCATCATTCATCGCTAATCAATAGTGCACACCATGATCCCCTCATCAGGAGTCATGTTGCCTCCAGGTGATAGATGCGTCAATGACCTTAGCGCCACACATCTTATCTGGACCAAGGACTCTAGATAACTCTAACGCGCTAGGATGAAATAAATGACAAGGAGAATACGCCTACGCCCTCAAGCCACGTGTCGACAAGATTCAAGATGGAAACACTCAATAAAGGTGCAATCTATTAATTGACTCGACGACAACCAAAAAGACCTAAAATTTTAAGCAAGAAGTCTTGGCGTGAAGGTAACCTATTATAGAGTTACTATTGACATAAACATTATCGAGTGAACTAATACATAACTCAACCCAATCAACACACTTGTCAGCAAGTCACATGTCTATTAAACTAAGTGCACTACTCGACATTAAAGGTGATATTACGCTGCTTCAATACCTATTCAAAAATTAACAAGCCTAAATTAATAAAAAAATACCAATCTAAAATTAATAATTTAGCATTATCTAGCAACATTGACAGTATAAATAAAAATGTTGTCTAATTTAACGAGTCTTAGTAAATTGATAAATGAAAACAAATTACCAAATCAACATTAACAATATCAAAGTAAAACAATGTTAATATAAACTATTAACAATGTCAGTTCATAACACGCGGTCTATCCAAATAACAACAGTAAGGTTTTACCAATTGTCTATTACACATTGATTTGTTTAGTAAAAACAAAGGCAACACTGTCACACAAACAAGATGTCAATTTAAGATTTTTGTCAACGCTGTCATTAAACATTGAATTTTTTGCGTGAAACATTTACTATCATTAAGTTAAATTGTCCTAAAAATCAAT
>WSFP011499771.1:0-13972 GCA_009831015.1 Picea engelmannii | reverse complement strand
GCTCCCAGTATCTTGATCTCGTTTATTCACAAATGGGTACTCTTTACAATCTGCTCCCTGACGCACCTCATCCTTCTACCACAACCACCTCAACAACCCCAACAACTTCTCATGTTGTTGATGGTGTGATAGGTACTTTCCATTCCCAACTGCAATCTATGCATGCCTCTCACACCACGCCCAAATATCATGCTTTTAATGTTCAAACTGCTCCAATGCCCACCCCTCCCACTGGTAAAACTTTAGAAGTGAACGTCGTTCAATCGACTCCTACCGATAAGAATAAATCCAAAAAAGGGAAGGGTAGGAATAAGGAGGATAAAAATAACAATCCACAACCTGACAAGACCAAGTCACAACCTATTGATGATAAGGATAAACAAAAACCTCACTACCATTTCCTTATCTTTGGTGATGATCACTACACGAAAGACTATTCGAGACGCGCTGAGGTCATGAAGTTCCTCCGGGGGACCCCAAAACCTCCTACACCCGTCATCTTGTCTCAACCCTTCCCTTCTCAACAACAGACTCAATTGGTCATCCATGATCAACCTTCTTCCTCCACTACCTCCTATGTACTTATGTGTAACGGTGATTCAAAGAAGAATGACATCACACTTACCACTCGTGCCAAAGATTACTCTTCTTCCAAGGAGAAATTTGATGATATGCCACCTCCGTTGGTTCAACAATCTCCCTCAAATCCACCTTCCAACGGTCCTCTTCATATCAAACGACTGAACCTCAATACAATCCTTCGCGCTCCTCCCAAAGGGGTGATTCAAAAGTCTTCATTCAATCCTCATGCACGTGTTGCCCAGAACTACAGTATAGTAGAAGATTTGGCACAAGCACCATCTGTGATGTTAGCCCTCGAAGTCCTTCAGAGTTGTCCTACACAACGAAAGGCACTGTTGAAAGCTATCGGTGGAATCAACCCTATGGATACAAATTTAATAATCTTTTACTTGGAAGATCACATTCCAAGGTTACCCCCTCATCTGGCATTTAAAATCAAAGTTGTTGTCTCCAACAAGAACATTTGTAGAACAGTTATTAACGAGGGTACCTCAACGTGTGTCATGTATATTTCTTGTTGGAAAGCCATTGGCTCTCCTCCGTTAACTCAATCAAACAACACACTCAAATCCTTTAATGGCTATGGATTTAAACCTTACAGTGTTCTCCCTTCGTTGCCTATTATGTTAGAAGGCAAACCGGTCAACGTTGAAGTTGAGGTCTTTGATGCTCCTCTCGATTACAATATTTTACTTGGTCATAGCTACATCGATTCCATGCGTGCAGTCGTGTCTACTCTTTTCCGTATCGTGCACTTTCCACATCAGGGAAAATTAGTTACAGTATACCAACTGGCCTTCTTTAACTCCAATACACGTACCAGCAATGTACCTTTCATTGCAAAGACACCCCCTGGGTACGATAATGTCGGTGTGGGTCTACTAAAAGATTCCACTCTGATGGGTACGTTTCCAATCCCACCACCCGACGCTCCACCTCTTTTGGTTGCCTCGATTAACATGATATCCAACTCTGTCCATGAAACTCCTGTGTCTTCTAACCCATGGATAGTACCCGCACCCAATGATTATCCTTGCTACAGTGACCAAATGCCTTTAAGTCTGGTTGAATCTGCCTACCAAGCCATTCAATCGGTTGACCCTTCTACTCCCTCTCTCGGTGATTCGTCTCCTAATCTGTTCCACATTATTTTTCCCACAGACGAGATGATTATGTCGATTCTGTCGATGGAAGATACCCCTTGGGACAATGGACATCATCGTTCCATTCTCTTTCTCGAACAGCACACCATCGAGAGTTACCAATGGATCTCGACTTCGTCAATCGTTGTCGTTATTTCTTCGGTTCCTGCATCCACACACGATGTGTTATATGAAGGGAACTTAAGCAACATCTCTCCCACCATCCCTCTCGACATATCTATTAAACTTGGAGTTGTTGAAATAGTCCACATCCGAGCTTCCTGTTCCACCGATGAGGTTGTCACATATAAGTCATTGTTTCAAGAATTTCATGACATATTCGCGTGGAGCTATGAAGAGATTCCCGGCATTGACCTTGATATTGTTGTACACAAAATCAAGACGTACCTGGTGCCAAATCCATCCAGAAAAGACTTCGTTTGGTCCACCCCCATAAAGCAGCTGCTATTAAGCTTGAAGTAGAAAAACTTCTTAACGTCGACTTTATTTATCCAGTGGCTTTGACTGATTGGGTATCCAATCTAGTTCTGGTTAACAAGAAACAAGGTACGATTTGTGTCTGTGTTGATTATAGGGATATCAACAAAGCTTGTCCTAAGGACAACTTTCCTACCCCCTTCATTGACCAAATCGTCGACGATTGCGCTAGAAGTGAAATCTTCTCTTTGATGGACGGTTTCTCCGGATATAATCAAATCAATATCTTACCTGCGGATCAACATAAAACTGCTTTTATTTGTCCTTGGGGCACTTTTGCCTACTAGAAACTGCCTTTCGGTTTAAAGAACGTCGGTGCAACATTTCAACATGCTATGTCTTATGCTTTCCATGATATTAAGAACATTGTACAACCATATTTAGATGACCTACCAGCACATTCCATGCATCGTAGTGATCATCCGACCCACCTCCGAGCCATTTTCCTTCACTGTTGGTTCTATCGTATATGCTTAAACCCACACAAATGTGTCTTTTGTGTGGAGTCTGGCCGACTCCTGGACTTTATTGTTTCATGTTAGGAGATCAGGGTAGATCCTTTGAAGGTCGAGGCAATCCTCAATCTCCCTCCACCTTCCTCACTTCGCCAGTTACAAAGTTTTCAAGGGAAGGAAAACTTTCTACGTCGTTTTATCCCAAACTACGCTGAGTTAACACTCGGATTTACTCAACTATTAAAGAAAGGCTCCGAGTTTGTATGGGACACCACTGCTAACAAAGCCTTCGACGCTTTGAAATTGACTTTAACCCATACCCCACTACTTTTCCCACCCAATTATAGTCGAGATTATTTCCTTTATCTCCCTACTTCGGATTCGACCATCGCCATGGTTCTGGTCCAAGAAGATGCTTTACATTACGAACATGTAATTTATTATTTGAGTCAGAGTCTCACAACTACCGAATCCAAGTATTTACATGTTGAAAAACTATCCTTGGCAGCTGTCCAAGCTATCCAACGATTCTGTCACTATATCTTACTCCGCAAGACCACTGTAATTTCCGATTGCAACCTAATTCAACACATTCTTACCCGCCAATTTCTCGGGGGAAATACTCCAAATGGATATTCATTCTCCAAGAGTTTGACTTAGAATTTGAATGTGCTAAGTCTAAGAAATCCCTGGTGTTTGCCGAACTGATATGTGACCTTCCCTGCACTGAAACAGAAAACGTAGCAGAGGATTCTTTACCTGATGAATCCCTTTTTCTGATTAGTTATGATGACCTTTGGAATGGGGATATCATTGTCTATCTCCAAACACAGACTTTCCGACCCGATTTTTCTAACACTGACCATCGTCGAATACGCTACCAAGACTATCAGTACATCATCCTCAGTGACACTCTTTATCGTTGTGGGGTTGACTCTATTTTTCGACGTTGTCTCACCTATGATGAAGCTGAGAAACCTTTAAATGATTGCCACTCTGGAGCATGTGGTGTTCACATGTCTTGGTATGCTACTTCCCAGAATATCTTACGCTCAGGGTATTTTTGGCCTTCTTTATTTAAATATTGTATTACTACCATTCAAAAATTCCATGCTTGCCAAACATACAACAATAAGATAAGATATCATCCCACTCCCTTACACATTGTAGTTTCCATTGGACCTTTCACTAAATGGGGTATCGATTTCATGACTTGTAACCCTCACTCAGTCAGGGGGAACAGATACATTATTGTGGCCATGGATTATTTCATGAAATGGGTCGAGGCAATGCCTACATTCGACAACACTAGAAAAATTGCAACACTTTTCATTTTCAATCACATCATCACACGATTTGGAATCCCACAATCTATTATCACTGATCACGGTAGCCACTTTCGAAACTTCATGATGTCTGAGCTTACAAAAAAGTTGGGTCTTTGACATGAAAACTCAACCCCCTACTATCTGCAGGCCAATGGCCAAGTCGAAGCGATCAACAAGGTTCTTATCACCATGCTTCGACGGATCATAGGAATTCACAAAACAAGCTGGCGCACGATGTTGTTCTCAGCATTATGGGCCTATCGGACATCTGTGAAGTCTGCCATGGGGTTTACACCTTTCCAATTAGTGTATGGTATAGAATTTATCCTACCGATTGAATGTGAAATTCCATCGTTAAAACTAGACTTTTAACTTCTCCCAAACTCCTCTGTTGAAGAAGAACGTCTGTTGTATATGATGCAATTAGACAAAGCCCATCGTGATGCCACCCTAGTTATTGAAACCCAGAAGAAACGCATCAAATCCCAATACGACAAACATGTCAAGCCACATGTTTTCTCTGAGGGTGATCTATTTCTCCTCTATGAACAAGACCGTGATTTTCTAAGAGCCAAAAAATTTGAAGCTATGTGGCATTCCCTTATATCATCAAACAAGTGTTGGAGAAGGGAGCTTACGAGTTAGTAGATTATGATGGAATTCCTTAGAGTGAACCCAGAAATGGGATTTACTTGAAGAAGTACTATGCTTAGGCTATCTTTGCATGAGTGCTTGTATTTTACTGTATCATACTGTATTGTGCTACGTTTGTATGTTTTTTTTCGTTATTCGCTTTCTACCCTCGACCGCTTATCTTGCATTGTGCTTGGTTTTCAGATGTCGGAGTCTTCATTACTCTACCTTGGCTTCACTGATGGCGCTAGTCGTAGCACTTAGAACCTAGCCTCTGTTGCATGGTAAATCTATGCACCCACGAATGAACTTATCAGTCTACATGGTGTTTGCCTCAGTCGTGCAACCAATAATATAGCCGAGTATAACACCATCATCGAATTGTTGACTGATGCTATCTCGCTTGAGATTCAACGTCTGGTTATACGAATTGATTCGTAGCTAATAGTTCTATAGTTAAGTAATGTCTATGCTATTCTAAGTCCTACTTTGTTACGAGTATATTTACGAATTCGCCTCTTGGAACGTTATTTTGATTATATTGAGTATCATCACATTCCAGCATGTCTAAATACATTAACTGATGCACTAGCTAATTATGTGTTAGACAGACATCTGAGACATTTATAAATCCAATCACACATCACATGTATTATACAAAGAAAAATAAGTCGTAGAAGCCTCATGTATATATATATATATAACGATCAATTTTTTTTTACAAAAATATTGTTTTTTTTGTCTGAAGACCAAAATGTCAAAAATGAAGCTCATAGCTTCTACAAAAATGGCATCATGGATGTTTCTCTTGGTAACACACTACTTATTGTGCTACCCTACGGAGAAATTGTCTCAATGGACCAGCCACTCCTACAGTATGGCGTTGGAAATGCCTCGGGACCTCATTGATCGACATATCTGGGATCCTTGCAGTCAAACCCTCCAGATTCTCTTTGATTGCTTCATAGTCATCTGCATCCCATCCTGCAACTACCTTTGCTTCCCCTCACCTGTGGACATGGGATGTACCTGGGGGCCGGAATGGCCCTACATTTGTATAGTCAGGCTACTTTTAATTAGTCATTGGATTGAAAAACATATAAAAACATTTAATATTTTGAAAACTTTTACAAAAATAATATAAAATCAAAATGTCTTTCTTACCTAGTTCCCCCCACTGAGAACCCTCAGGTAACACTAAGTCAGGATAATTGCGGAAATCTATCCTGGCATATGCATAGTCATCAATCATCAAGATCTGGGACTCTAGCCAATCAAAAAATGTGTCATTATATCTAATAATGGGGCCTGCCACGTGTCGGGACATGAGATCACGCCACCACTTCATCTACGGATATTGTGGCACTGGTATATTCCAATCTACCTGTAAGCGAAAGTGAGGGACTCTTTTCATGAAGAAAGATACAAAAATGGATTCGTACACAAACTGTTTTAGATCCCCGTTCTTGTTCTTGGTCAACTAGATCTTCATACTACGAAGAAGCCCATCACACCAGTTGAACACAAGAGGTTCTGTGCATTCTATCGCATACTGGAAATAGCTCTGCAAAGCCATGTGTGGAGAAGCACTCCCTACCATCCGTGAAATGGTGAATAGGATGGTTCTCAAGTTCAGATCATGAACCCCTCTGATAGCCACCTTACCCTTGCGTTGTTCGGCCTCGGGTTCACAATAGAGTCTGATGTATTCACTCATTGGTAAACCCCCACCTTGACCTCCTGTTAAGGTCACTTGCACCCCACGATGGGACAGACCTGTCAAGAAGTAAATGTCTTCAATGTCCAAAGAGAGCACATGAACACCCACATGGAATACTTGTTGGTCCACATCCCACATTCGGACCAAATATTCCAATAGTCTCAGCTGGGCTCTCATGCCCTGGATCTTGAAGAATTTTAATAGACCACACTATCTTAGGGAATTTATGGTGCCCGTATCATTCAAATCCATTGCATCATCATCTTCATCTTCCCTTTCTCTCCATTCTAACATTTTTTCAATCAAGATACCTGCATGGGAATGGAAAGAAAGGAGTTAGCACCTTTAGTTATCATAATTTGAAATTCTTTTTGGTCCACCATATCTTTTTCTTTTGGGTTTTATGCCACCACGACTGGGCCTTGGTTACAGAGCGGGGTTTCCGCAGGTGAACCGTTAGGCACCTCTGGAAATATTTGATTTATGTAGGCCCCGACATAGGGCACCTGCAGCGGCCCCAACGCGCACCCATGGTCCAAAACTTCACCCCAAAATTCATCTTTTAACCGATTAAAATGAATTTTAAACTAGTAGAAAGGACGAGGACGAGGCACTTACTGTTTTCACGCAAAACATTCGTCGAATGATCAACTGAGATCTTCGCAGTCGACCACCGAAATACGAGGTGAAAAAGGGCTTTTGGACAAGTTTTTGGTCAAATACAAATGAAATAGTGAAAATGAGTTCTTATCCCTATTTATCTCATTTTTTACTTTTTCTAAATATATTTTATATTATTTGAAATATATTTTATCAAAAACCTAATAGTCTCATGAGTGTTGTTTCTTGCAGATGGGCAGAATAGGGTTTTGAACAATGGAGTACAGACACTTTTTTGCGAATTGTTTGTCTTTTTCGTCACATGTAGGATCACTTTTTAGGGTTTTTTAGAAAAACCTCGAACTTAGTCTTTGTTCATTCTCGTGCTCAAAAAACGATAAGAACATAACTGAGTATACTTTTTTCATTTTTTCGTACTCGTCATGGTAACACAAAAATAACGAAACTTACAGAGTAATCTTTAAGCTCTTTTCACACTCCTTAAAAAATGAAAAGATTGTTGAGCGACCTTGTTCTGTTCATGCTCGTAAAAGTATTTGAATAAAACTTTCGACGGGCGATAGTTTATCACTTTTTCGGTCCTGTCGAACTGTTTTACGAAAAAGGAATTGAGAGAGTTCTCTTTTAAGTGTTTTTCCAGACTCTATAAACATGAAAAAACTTTGAGTTTTCTATCTTTGGACTCATTAAACAAACATTGACAAACCCATACAAGACTGAACCACTCCTTCTTAGGGTTCGTTAAAAATACTTTGGGGGACTCATCTAAAGGATGAGCTTACATCAACAAGCATATGTTATCCTCCTCAAGCTTGTGTAAAAATAAAGAGGTACTCGCTAGACATGGTGGGGGAAAATTTGGGAAAGGGATGTGTCTCTATATTTGTGTTAATGGAAGTAAGTGTCGCTCTTGAATATGGAACCCCCTTTATTATTTGAATCCAGGTTAGGAAATCCATTTGTCTCTCGTCTGACCTTCTACAAGTTCACATATTGGGTCATCCTTGAGTCTATGCTTCCAAGCCCAGTGTCGTGATATCCATATGTTCAAGAGAAGTTCAACCAAGCCCTCTATTGAGTTGGCCATCTGCAATTGTTCATTCTTATCATGTTGGCCTTCCTTGTGTCCATTCCAAATCATATTCGTACTTTTCTCTACCCTAAATCTGTTACTTGTTTCGTGTCATTTGATGGGGGATACATCAAGGCCCTCCTGTGACGAGTCTTTTCTTGTCAACTTCAGCTCATCATCCAGGAATGAGACTTAGAAACTACTCAGTGCCTTAGAACTTGCATGCCTCAATGGCAGGTTTCTTCGCTTTCAATAGTGAATTTACATCATTGATCCCTGATCGAAAGATTCCATCAAGTGTTCGACCTCAACTCATTTATTCACGCTCATTGGATTGTACTATCATACCTTGGGGGTCATTGACATCAATGGTGATTTCCCTCGCACTTGTTAACAGTAGTCATTAACGGTCGGTAATCAAGTGGTTTCTAACCATGTTTGACTTCAGTGCCTGTAATCACATGGCTAGATTCGTACTAACGAACGATGGGATTGAAGACCCTGGACCTCATCATTTTTGGTCCAGGTTGCGATGGAGTATTTGTGATTTGAATTGACACATAGATCCACTTTGTATGTCTCGTGTCTATGTCTTGTGTTTGAGTTTTCAAGTACATAGATCCACAGTGTATTCCTAGTGGCTATGTAGAATCTTGCTGACATGGATCCATAGTGTATAATTGGTGGCCATGACTTATACTTATGATTTCAATCATTTATAGTCTGAACATGGGAATTCCTACTTCGGACATGGTATAATATTGTGAGGAGGCTTGATTGTTTATATGTTCCCAATTGGTGCACTCCTTTTTCCCGACACATACACGCATTTTTACAAAGTATTTCGGCTGTCATGAGTTCCAGCCTCATACTTTGGGGGGAATTATGTTACACATTATTTTGGTCATTCTAATGATGATATCACAGACATGTGTTCAAGCTCCCAACATGACTTTTTCCTGAGAAGAGAAACTTCTTTCCTCCTCTACAAAGCTTCTTTTTAGAAAGGGTTTGCAGGCTGCCCATACTACACAGTGAGGAAATCCATCATTTTTGTGGGCTTCCCTATAGCGGGCCCGCAGGATTTCCGCAGGCTACTATATAGGCAGGGTGTGGCGGCCTTCCAAAGCTAAAAGAGGAAATATTTTTCACGAAGTTTCTAGAAGAGGAATCTTCTAGAATGTGAGGTGGAGTTTGTATGCTTGTGATCCTACTGGTTTCTCTGATTTGGTGGGATCATCCTCATCCTTTTAACCACTTCACCTTCTCGTATATAATCATGGGCTTCTCATGGAAAAGGTTAAGCACAATTGAGCAATATCAAGTAGAGAATTGGTGAGAGAATAGGTTGAAGAGTGTGTGAAGGATCTTATTCTTAGTTATGCTTGAGGCCTCAATTTGTCCATCAAGCTTTTGTGGATCATCTTCATGCAAATTTCGGAGCAAGTGTATGTGTGTGTTGGGACGAAGGACCACTAAAATGGAACTTGCGACATCAAGGGAATTTGGTTGTATCTTCCACTTTTCATTAATATAATACGGTGACATGTCTCTTTCCCATAAAATGATTAGTATTTTATTACATGATTCCTTGATCACATGTTTAGGTTGTCATTGAGTTCTATTATTATTTCTTTCACGTCGGTTGGTTTGTGTTATAGCAGATCTGATTCTACAAGAGAACTGGAGTGAAGCGAGGACAACAAATATATAAGGAAGAGATTCATAAGGTATGTTATCTATTCCTCTTTGGATAGTAAACTCAATGATTGCAACTTAGGGAAAGCATCTTGTTCTGTCTCGTTTTGTTCTAGATCCAGGTGGATCTAGGGGGATCGGTTCATATCCACATCTACCGATTTACCCAATAACATGAAGTGCTTTCACTCGGAGTTAAAAATCTATCGCCAGGTGCCCTTCTTGGTGATGAATGGTCCCATCTCACTTCAGGACTTCGACGTTCGGGTGATCTGAATGCTCCAACAATCTGTCCTCCCAGAGTACGTTCTTCCATAATCATAGATCGTGTGGCACACATCCTTCCCGATTAATGTTCTTGGTTTACTTTAGGATTTCGACGTTCGGGGGTTTCTACCTTTTCACGCTCACTTTCTCTCGAAAGGCTTTTACCCGAAGTTAATGATCTATCGACGCATATCTCCCATGATTCGATGAATTCATATCACTTTGGGGCTTCACGCTTCGGGAGTCTCAAGTACTCACCAATGTAAACCTCCGGAGTGCAATCCTCCCAGAGTGTCAAATCTCCGGACACGCATCTCCTACTATCATCGGTTAGGGTGAACTTTGGCACTTTGGGCTTCGGTAGTTCCAAGATTCTACGCTCTCGTTTCTTCTGAAGTGCATTCACCCAGAGACTCTGATCCATTGACACGTACTTCTCTGGGCGATCAACGACCAAGACCTACTTCGAGTCTTTACCCGAAGTCCGCAGACTTATGCCACATGTCCCTCTCGGTGATGGATGGTCCCAAATCGCTTCGAGACTTCTAGACTTTGGCAAGTCAATCCTCCTGGGAACACAAAGGTTAAAACTCATACACTTTATCTTAGATCCAATCACTATCGTCCCTTTATCGCTCAGATCCGATGGTTCATTGTGATTGCGGGGCCCCAACGTGTGTGCTCTTTATCAGAGAGCTCAACCTCCAAAATCTGGAAAGTACTCGCCCAACTCAATCTAACCAGAGTCGTTGATCTTCCAGCCCGACTATATCAATGACGTAGGTGAATAACGGGTCGTGAACTAACACTTCCGCTAATTTCACATTCGTTCTCTGCAATGATTCCCCACCCTCGATCTTCGTTTATAGATTGACAATTCACAGTGATTGTGGGGTCCAACCTCCGCAATATGGGAAGTTTTTGCTCGACTCTAATCTAATCCTAGTCGTTGATCTTCCATTCCTAACGATATCAACAACATGGGTTGATTGTGGGTCGTGAACTAGCATGTCCGCTAATTTCATCTTCATGCTCCGCAATGATTCCCAACCAAAGGAACCTTCTCTTTCGATACTTCAACCTCGTTACTCTTCCTGAAATTTGTTAGATCTGAAAGGCTTAATATCTTGGCACTCTTCCTCCTAAACTTAACACTTGGAAGGGTTCTTCCGTGCACCCCTTACGCTCATCCCTCAACTCTAGAACTTAAGTGGTTCTCGGTCTCTACCTGCCTCACAAAGAGCCTGTGCATATGTGCACTATCTCTCTTGAGCTTTAACAGACTCCCTCCTCCAAGGGACTCAAATCGACTAGGAGTGTCGACATGTGTACAAGAAACTGTGCCCAAGGTTGATGAACTCGCAGTTCATGGATCTAACTTAAGCCACCACAGGGCACAAGAATTTATGAATAAAAAACATGTACAATCCATATAAATTCTTACTTTCCTAATTACACAATCAAGAAGACACCAAAAATGGATACAGTATAAATCATTAAGCAAACATATCCATCCTAGATCATTCACAGTATATTTACACAATTACATCTCAATTTCACAAGGTACGAGAATACTTATCTATTAAAAGTTGCATCCAACTAACTAATTGTGGGTGTACGTCTTTCCACCCAACCATAGGCTCATAGGCATTCATTCTTGGCACTCTGGCCACCCCCGTGCCAAGCCATGATATCACTAGGTAATTTATGCCATCTCTCAGAGAAACTCAGGCTGTGTTCTCGGCACTTCCTTTGGGTTTGCACATCTCCCTTACGAGCTTGTGCTTTTGTCTCATGTCTCCTCTCTTGTTGTGTCTCTGTATGTATCCAACCTTCCCTCCTCTGGAAGGTTTTTGACCTATCTTGTTCCTTCAGTTAGAAGGAAGCTCGAGTATGCAGGTCTTTGTGGTACTTCGAGCTGACATCCTGCATCTAGACCATGTTTCCATTCATGGGGGTGGTTGATGATTCAACCCCTAGTCCTTTCTTCATTAACAGATTTATTTCCTCTAGAGATTTTATGGCTTGTACTTCAATGCTTCACCCACCAACAGTCAGTTATGGGCAGTTTAACAATAATACATTTACATTTTCCACATGCCTTAGCATGGTAATCATATTTTATGATTAATTACAAGTTGGGGGAAATAGGGGTGTTATAGACACACACACACTCGGCTCTGCAGTGCGCAATTCTTGGAGGAAAAGCTATTGCAACTGGGGGTGACATCAAGGAGGGTTTCCGGTCTATCTCTTGGTATTTCTTGGTCAAGTGGTGTGCTACTCTTTCTATTGAAGGAGTAGAGGAGGATATTCTATTTGGTCGTTGGTCTATATATATTGAGGAAGGTTTTGTTGGGTTTTCTTCCCCAAGAGGGTTTCCAAGGATAATATGTGCGTCTCTATTGTTTATGTGATTTCCTCTCTTTCAGTGATCTTATTTATACAACTAATGTGCTAAATGATTGTAATAATAAAGAAGAACTGTAACTGCTAATTGTATAAGTAAAAATTCAACATGGTATTAGAGTAGGCCTGAAAGAGACCAACTCATAGTTTATAAGAAGTGACTAGCCTCAGCGCACCCTCTCCAAAATCCAGCTTTTTAGTATTGCAGTTGTTGTAGAATTATGGTTTATGCATAAACCCTAAGTATGACATTTTTCCTATTTAAGGAGGACATTGGGGGAAGTAATTACATATAGGATCTCTCCCTAGGAGGGTGCATCTAGTCCATGGATGGGAATTCCAAAATTTGAAGTTTAAAAAATTAGGGTTTCCTCATAAAACCCTAAGTTGCAGTTGCAATTGCAATGCAAGTTCCTTCATTCCAGTTCCTTCATGGTGCCAACACTAGTTGCAATGAAATTTTTTATGAAGTTTTGGGATTGATTTTTATTTTCCTAGTGCACCTTACCCTAGCAAATCTCCAACTACCTTTAGATTACAAATTGCATCACCTTTGAAGTTTTAAAGGGTATTTGCAGGAGAAAGGATCTTTTGTCTAAACAACAATCATAGATCCAGGAGAAATGATCTTTTGTCTAAACAACAATCGTAGATCCAGAAGGATCTCATATCCAACACATTCAGAGGAACAATTCACCCCATGTTTGATTAATTTGATATGCGTCTACTTGTCATGGAATTATTGTGATCTTATGAATATCTAGGTTGTATTTTTGATCTATTGAAATTATGACTATAATTCTAATCATTGGTCAAAATTAAAGTCAAAGTATTAGATTGATTAAAGTTGAGATTATAGATTTTATTCTCTAACCCAGTTCTATTTCAAGAAATCACATTATCTTAGTACAGAGGACAAGTTGAAGAAAATAATTGTCATCTTGAGTGAAGGAGACTCGAAAGAAAAGAAACACACTCATTCTTGAGGACAAGACTCCAGGTTCCAGGTTTGATTTTTTAAATTGATAAGATTCAATTTACACATGTCAAGTTTGATAACTGCTAAACACTATAGTTGTGATAACAATCTTTGAATTTTTTTATTATTGAATACTTGGTAGCATGCGAGCACTATTGAGATAAATGCTTACTGTAATCATTTACTAGATATAACTAACATCTCCTCTAGGAGAAACTTCTTGTTTTGTTTCCAGGTTACCATGGAGGAATGATTTATCACAGCACTAGAAGAGTGTTTCTCTCATTTCTTATTATTGTATTTCTTACTTTTGACCCTTGTTTCAGGCAAGTCACAAGTGATAGCTCTGAAAAATCTACTGTGACGATTGTTATCACTATTGTGTTTATTATTATTATAAAGAGTATTATTCTTGTCTACTGTTTCTCCCTTTTTTTTCTTGTTCTGGGCAGGTCACGGGTGATAACCATGAAGGGGGCTATAGTGATGGTTGCAGGAGGCAACATATTAGATGAAACATGAAGCATACTATCCAAGTTGTATACATAACCGTATACATCCATGTACC
>WSFP011499770.1:0-13972 GCA_009831015.1 Picea engelmannii | reverse complement strand
AATCTTATAACAACAAGTTCAGACCATTGTAATTGCGATTAATATAATATTTTTGTGATGGATTTTATCTTATTTTATTTTGATATGCGACGATTTTCCTGGCGCAATGAAGTATAGGGAGAATTGCAAACGTTCATCAAAGACACTGTTCATGCATAAAATACCAAAAGGAAATCATAATTCCAATCAATTGCTTTGTGAGATGCAAATTTTAAAGGAGAGAAATCAACTTAATATGTTTCTCATTTTTCCTTTTTTTTTTCCTTCAAGGGGTCCCACATATTAGTCATACTATATAATAATAAAATTAATATAGTATGTTGGATTGAAATTCTTTGCAGGCAAGGCTAAGTTGTTTTTTTTTTGCGTCAACAATAACCATTGTTGTTGTTGTTATGAAAGAATGCTATGAGCCAAGGATCAATCCACACACTGACACAATGTCAATGAATCTCAAGGATGAGATTGGTTTTTGAAGGAAATTAAAACTTTTGGCCTCACCTTGATTCACGTTTTGGGATGGAACCATAGACTCACACATCATTGCCAAATGAGGGTAAACACAACGTGTCTTTGTTGGCCTCCAAGTGCATTGATATCCACAATGAGGATATTTTCATGCTTAAGGGAATAAAGATAAATGCATGCCCTGTGTTGTTCAGTCTTCGAGATTACGCCAAAGACACTAGTTTGCAAACAATCATTGTTCATGAGCAATGGGAATAAAGACACTTCACACAATACTCTAGATGAAGATAAGCAAATTCCTGAAGCAAATCATTTTTACCCCAATTCTAAGGATTTTATGGTAACACAAAGTTCCTCCAACTAAAAACCAAAGTCTAAAGGTGACAATATATATTCTAAACAAATCCTTCTTAAGAGATTTGAGTCAAAAAACGTTAGAAGTTTGTAAATGGACCCCATACAAATAAAGAGAGTTGTTGTGCACATGAACCAATGTGTTGATGCTCTAAATAAACTCATAGAACATAGATTTAGTTGGGTGTTCAATGAGCCTATCGATCAAATTGAATGAAACATCCTTGACCATTTAAAAGATTTTTTTTATCCCTAACCCCATGGATCTGGGAACAATACAAAGTAGGTTGGACGAGGAGTGGTATTCCACCCCAATGGAATCTACTGAATATGTGAGTGGTATGCAACTTAGATATGTTTTATCATTGCTTAATGTTATATGGGAATTTCCAAATGGAGTTGACACTTCCATGCACGTCGATTCTCCCCAGAGGAGTTCCTAGTATTAACTCTGGTTCACCTAGGATAATTCCCAAAAAGTCTTCTGATTTACACCAGAGGAGCTCATGCAATGAGCTCCAATTAAAATAAAAGGAGTTCCCATTAACTCCTATGATGCAAATCATAGGAGTTCCCATTAACTCCTTTGATGAAAATCAGAGGAGTTCCCATTAACTCCTCCAAAAAGGGACAAGACCCAGAAAGTTGTTTGTATTTTGGCCATAAATGCTGACTCGAGTGTCTATTTCAAGAGTTCCTTATACCATTGGAAATATATTTACAATATATACTACTTCCTAGTTATACGATTTAAGAAATTACTAACCAATTATCTTCATTTTTCAGTATTAATATATGACACCTTGTCGACATCCCCAAGAGAACACAACACTTCATTCGTGACCATAGGAGCCATGAATCAAACTCAGGGAAGTTCATGTGGAATTTCAATTGGTTAATGCTTCAATTTTATGGATTTGAATTCATGTGTTAATATTTTTTTTTAAGTATCCCTCTGAGGCCACTCATCTATGATATGTTTAATGGTATTAAGTCCCAATGCTGAGAGAAAGATACACTCTTTCAATTCGATCTATAGCCAAATAAAATAGAGAATTAAATAAAACCTCAATTGACACAACAACGAGAAGCATCGAAAGAAACCAATCTCGTATGGTTGAAGAAGGAGTCAAAACCCTATGACGATCAATGTCCTTAATGCCCAAGCCAATCATTACGGTGGATGAAGTATGCTATAGTCAAAATCTATGATGGCCCACCAGCACTAGAAGACAAATTCAAAATGTAAATGATGTTTGTTCCCTCTCATCATTAAAAAGGGAGTAAAGACAAAGGCTGGGAAATGAAAGGTCACGGGGGAGGTGTAAGGCCAAGATTCATGTTGAGATTCAATAAATTCTAGGATTGTACCCAAAGTAAAATTAAGGAGTAATTCCTTAGATATTTGATGTACTATTGCTGAAACTATTAATGTTGATAATTCCTCAGGGCTAGCTTTGGAGAGGAAGAAAAACTTGCGTGTGTTGTTTTTTTTCTATGAACTATTTCAACGGAAATGTATGATTTTCACATGGGCTTTAAGAATACATTTTCTAATATACTATTCAGATGCAATCTATGCTACTCTTGCAGTTTCCTTATTCTTTCTTATGTTATTTGTCCTGAGCACATGAGTTGTTGATGAATGTAGAGATATGATCTAGACTTTTCTGGTTATATATTTTCATGCATGTGTTTCTAACCTTGCACCTTCATGAAAACTATTTGATTGGGTTTTAAACATGGTTTAGTTTCATTATAGCTCATTTGGTTACAACAATTCGCTCCTAGCTAGGATATGATATATTAGAAGTAGATTAGAGTTTTTCATGCATTTACATAGTCTTCATCTACATCTTCCATTTTCATAACCATCCATCATTCACTTTCATCGATGGATCAAGCCGCAACCTGTAAACCTAAAACTAGAAATGGTTGTTGGGTCAGAATCTGGACGGGTTCCCTTTTCCAAACGATGAGAGGTCTGATTGGGATTTCTCACCAAGGGTAACCCTTGCTTTTGACAAAGGGTCATTTTTCACCCGTCAACACAAGCTTAGAAAAGTATATAACATACAATATTTCAAAGCGACATATCAAATCCTTGTAGCAATGATCTGCAGGCTCTATGGGGAAGAGACAAGTGTCCATTTCAATATGGAATGGGTGTTGATTGCACACAAAGTAGAAAAAGTAGGGAAAATTTTCAATTGGGCACATATCTTGTCAACCAACATCTTCCAAAATTCCCAAGAAGTCCATACCAATGGAAAACCATATTTTTATATGTCATCCTTCTTAATTGATGTGATTTTCGCTTCTATTTTTTTTTCCAGGGATGAATTGGAACTAGAATATTAATTCCTCTCCCATCTATATCTATTGTTCAAATATGTGGGAGAATAATTTGAAAAAAACATTTCTATGAAATCTATGATTACTTTGTAGCCCCTTTATTTCATGTTATTGTTTTTCAACTACCACATAGTTTATCTCCAGAAACTCATGAAACCTTGAGAGAAATTGGAGACTGGTATGTGGAGAAACATTATACATATATCATAGTTTTGGGTGTTCTTATCCACCCCACCTGATCCCTAAATATGCCCTAGACAAACTCATAGGAAGGGAAATAGCCTGTTAGACAATGGAGGTAGGAATTACTGGGTCTTTATCTACTGGAAATAAGAATTTTTTTCCTAAATTCACTATCACCGTAGGAGGATTTACCCTCCTAAATGTTCCACATGTAAGAAAAGAGGCAACTTCTTTGAAGGAACTATTCCTGTGTATGAGAGTGGAAAAGAACCGTGACCCTATAGGCATGTTATTGAACCATTTCAGAACCTTGGGGATGATACTCCCAATCCAACATGATAAAAATGAAGAAGACATCCTCTTCCAAGGGGTTAATCCTTTTGAAGAAGTGCTAGCCTGCCTCCAAGATAATCAAAACCATGAAATACTCCAGGCTAAAAAAGAGAAAAGAAAATATTGTTTTAGGAACAAAAGGAGAAACTGATAGCCAATAAGAAAGAACAAGAAGAGACAAAAAAGAAGGAACAAAAAAAAGCAAGAAGAAAGAGAGAAAAAGGATATAAAATTGGAGGAGCAGTTGAAAATGGAACACCAAAAAAAAGAAGAAGAGATAAAAAAGAATGAAGAGGAGGCTAGATGCAAAGATGAAACAGAGAAAAATAAAGTGGAGGAAGAGAAAAAAAAAGAAAGTAGAGGAAGAGAAAAAAAAAAGCAGAGGAAGAGAAACAAAAGAAAGAGAAGGAGGCTAGACATAAGGCCAAAAAACAAAGGAAACCCGAGGAATCAACTCGCCAAGTTGTAGAAGAGAAAATAAGAATGAAGGAAGAAGATATAGAAAAGAAACCAGAGGAAGAGATGAAGAGTAAAGAAGAGGTAAAAAAAGAGAGGAAGGAAGACAAAGTAGATGAATCTGAGAGGATTAGATTAAAGAAGTTGGAAGAAAATAAGGATAAAGGCTCCATTTCCATCATAAAAAAAGGGGATTTGACTGCTTAGTTCTCCCATAAAACCTAGTACCCCAATCAATACAATATCACCTCGTTTCTCCTACTCATCATTACAACTGATGGACTTTGATTATGTTGTGGTACCATCTGGAGATTATTATTTTAGCAATTTTAAAAGAGGAATCACCAAGAGATCGAAAAAGAGACAAAGAATATAGGGAAATCCTAGTTAGAAGACACCCGAGTGGTCAATTGTTTGGAATCTGACAAAAAATGACCACCATAAAGAAGAAAGGGATACAATATCTACATTAAGTGCATTCGAAGGAGCCAATACTATCACTGTTAACGAGCTCAATGATTTGGTGGAGTCTTATAAGGTAAAAGTAGTGACTCTTGAACAACACATCTAGCAACAAAAGGGTCAATTAGAAAATTAATTCAAGAACCTGATAGATCAGAAGGATTAGATTTATAAAACAAAGATAGATAATCTCAAATGGGTGCATGAAAAATAAATGGAAAAGTTAATGCTGGTTGTGGAGCCTGATTATCTTCCTGATTCAGAGGTCTTTTACTTTCAGCCGTGTTTATACCCCATGAAGTATTTACACCCCAAAAGTATGTACACTCTTCCACGTGGGGAAGTGCAGAGGGGGGGTACCCCCTCTGTGGGGTCTAGGGGGTCTGTTCGGGGGAAAAGCCCCCAAAGGAAAAATTGCCTTGTAAATGTATATTGTAATTTCATTGTAAATCTGGACTGTTCATTATAAGGTCACAGATCTAACGATAGAGATTATGTTAGGGTTTTTTTCCTTAGAAGGCGACCCTCTTTTATGGAGGAAATGTATTGCGGCTATGTGGGATGGTGAGTATTGTATTCTGAGATAGGAGACTGTGAGAGAAAGAGGAGGAAGTTACAATGGGTTTGTTGTAGGTTGTATCCCTTCATATGCTGGATAATAATAAAGGAAGGACCTGACAATTTCTCTGGTGGACGTAGCCCACACTGGGTGAACCACGTAAATCTGTGTCTCTATTGCATTGTGTATCTTCTATGTTTTGTTTCCGCATTTGTCTTATTTTATTGTTCCACAATCCTGTTTTTCTAACAGTTAATAGTAGAACATCAAGAAAAAACCATAATCTTGGAACTGGGAGGCAAATTATAGAGAGTTGAAGCTAATTTGAAAGAGAGTAGTAGAGAAACCCATGCATTGACAGCTATAAAACAAGAGGCCACTCTTGCCAACAAAAATTTGAGAGAGGCCCAAAAGAGATTTGGCGGTACGTAGATACGATTTTTAAACCTCAATAAACCATCGCTATCAAACGACAATCCTTCAAATCGTGGTACCATCATTGTGTTTTCTCTGATAAAACCCTCGACCTCTTTGTACCAGTCATCATCATGCTGTAAAGTTAGAATATTTTCACGTAGATTCGTCTGAAGCGGCAACATCGAAAAGATGCGTGCTCTCCGACTCAATGCGTCTGCCACTCGGTTCACCGTTCCTTTTATGTAAGTAATCTCAAATTCGTACTCGCTAAGAAATTCCGACCAATGCCATTGTCGTGCGTTCATGTCGCTTTGCGTAAAGATGTGTTGTAGTCCACAATGGTCAGTCTTTAGTTCAAATTTTCGTCCAACAAGGTAGTGTCTCCAAACCTTCAAGGCATAAATGATGGCTAACAACTCCAAATCATGCATCGCGTAGTTCTCCTCATGCCTTCTTAGTTTCCTCGAAATGTAAGGGATCACTCATCCATATTGCATCAAGACTCCACCTAAGCCTTCCTTGGATGCGTCAGTGCATACCAAGAATTCCGCGTCCATGTCCACGACGTTTAGTATCGGTGTTGTTGTCAGCGACTCCTTGAGCCTCCAAAACGCTTCCGCGCATTTCTCGGTCCAAACAAACTTCTTGTTTTTCTTCTGCAATTCTGTGATCAGACTTGCTATCTTTGAAAATCTCTCGATGAACCGTCGATAGTATCCTGCTAAACCCATGAAGCTACGCACTTTCGGGACATTCATCGGTGCAGGCCATTCCATGATAGCCTCGACCTTGGTTGGATCCATGGCGATGCCTTCACCAGAGATGACATGCCCTAAGTAGTGAATCTTCGATTGATAAAATGAGCATTTGGACAACTTCCCATATAGTTTGTGCACTCGCAGACACTGTAGTACCAAGCACAACTGCTCGTCATGCTCCTCCGTCATTTGAGAATAGATCAAAATATCGTCAATGAATACTTGGATGAACTTGTCCAAGTACTCGCGGAAAACCCCGTTCATCAAACTCATAAATACCCTTGGGGCATTTGTCAGTCCAAATGGTAAAACAATAAACTCGTAATATCCAAACCTCTTCTTAAAGGCGGTCATAGGGACATCATATCCGTAACTGGTGATACCATGATCGCAAATCGATCTTCGAGAACACCATTGTGCCCTTCATTTGATCGAACAAATCATCAATTCTCGGCAACAGATACTGATTCTTGATCATGGCCTTGTTCAATTGACGGTAGTCAATGCAGAGCCTCCATGACCCATCCTTATTTAATATGAAAATAACAGGCACACCCCACAGTGACATGCTTGGACGTATCAGTCCCAGGTCCAACAACTCCTTCAGTTGCATTTTCAACTCTTGTAACTTCGGGGTCAAAATCCTATAAGGCGTCATTGCTATCAGTTCAGTCCCTGGTTTTAGGTCTATGGTAAACTCCAAATCCCTCTCCAGTGGCATCCCAGGTAACTCCTCCAGAAATATGTTCGCAAACTCTCTCACCACCAGAAGGTGTTCTAGACCTTCCGCTACTCCCTTCTCATTTAACGCAATGATCACATAAATCTTGCACCCCTTGCACATTCTCTTCTAAAGTTGCAAGGAAGAGATGAACCTTAGGGAAAATCCCTAGTTCCCTCCTACAATCAAACGTCTCTATCCCTCGTCATCGACCAAACTCAACCGTTTCGTCTTATAGTTGAGTATCGCCTCATGTGCTTCAAACCAATCCATACCAATCACGACATCAAAAGATCCTAGGATCGTGACCTACAGGTTGTCCCTTGTGACAAACTCTCCTAGGTTAAGGGTATAACACATAACCTTTCCTCCAACCTTCTGTTTGGCTCCCAAATCCATCTCTACGAAGCTAAACTCATCCCGTTCGACTGCCTTTACCTTAATCCTTTTTAGCGCTGCACCAGAAATGAAACTCTCAGTAGCAACGAGATCTATCAAAATACTAAGGGTCTGGTCAGCAACAGTACCTATCGTCTCGAGCATAGTTGACTGATGCTCTGCCTGGTGGTTGTTCATCGCTGCATGAATCCGATGGGCTTTGCCCATATCTCCCACGGTAGTGGGTCTGACTGATCCAGACGTTATAGTCCTCTCCACCGGGCAGTCACGCTGGTAGTGTGGCTCCCCACATGTCCAACACCCCTTCTTCGACCCAGTAGTCCTGGTACCCGAAGTAGAAGATGACGACCCACTAGCCTGGAATCCTAGTCTATTCTGCTGAATAGGCCTAAACTGCTGCTGCTGCGGTCGATGCTGCTACTGATGCTGTGGTCCCCGATAAGGTGTCCTCTGTTGAGGCATCGATCACCGAGGTGTAGTGAATGTGGATCCCCTCTATAAGCCATGATATCCCAGCGTAATTCTGGCTGGTGTCTGATGCTGTTGTGCTCTAGATGACACCTGCCCTACTGGTCTCGCTGGAGTCATGGTCTAACCCCCGCTGATAAGCTCCTCCTCTGCTATGAGGGCCTTCTGGATGACATCATGTAAGGTTCTTCGACGACCATGTTCAGCTGTGGTAGGAGCGTCTTCGACCATATAAGAGCACTCCCCTTCAGTTGAAAGATCGCCATGTGGACCTTCATGTTGGAGGTATAATCACAAAGTGCAAAGCACATTTCCATATTCTTTGACCATGCCTTGGCGGCTACGCCATCCAGGGCACCAAAGAACTCGGGAAATTTGACCTTCTCGAGTTCACGGTGAATTCTACCAGTACCGTCTGGAGCGCATGTTGGAACCTTAGTAGGTGCTGGCGCCCTGGCCTCATCTCTTTCTAAACGACTGATCATCACCTCGAACATGCGCTGAAAAGATCTCATCATTCTGACTACATCATCAACTGCTATCTGCTCTTGTCCGAGAACCTGCTAGTCTCTGTGGGGGTTAGACCTCTTAGGCATAGATGCTACTGGAGGCATCACACCTCCTCCCCTAGCACCCCATCGTCTGACTCCGCGGTGTCCTCTAACCATGATTACTTTCACGAATACAAGTCAACTCGATTAGAAACAATATAATCAAATCATATCAATGAAAGCCGTAGCGATCCCAAGTCGTGGGTTGAATCGGCTCTGATACCATATGTAACGAACCTCCCATTTTGTTACGACAACAAGCCTCACATAACAAGTGAAAATGTTTTTTTTTTTGTGTGTGTAGGAAGGTAAATGACATTATACTAAACATCACAACACGACGATGAACACAACACATGAAACTCATGCAACAACAACATAACGACCTAACATAAAAGCACATCAAGCACCTGGAAGCAATGTACGACATTCAACCGATGAAGAATAAGAAAGACTACCCGCCCGTCCTACCCTGCAATGGTTAGGACCTCCAGGACACATAAGCAACGCTCAAACCCAGGTTCCCATCGATTTTGACCATTTAAGGTCTCAAGGCTAGCGACTGTTCTGAGGAACAAGGAGGTGTCTACATCACGCCCGACACAAGTAGACCAAGCCTACTAAGCTAAGGACAATATTCCTAACAACCACACACACCCAAAATTAATTATACAGGTAACTAGAACCCTTACAGTGAGCAAACCAAGCACATTAATATTTACAAAACCAAGTACAAACATTAATTAAAATGAACAGATCCACCCTCAACGGGAAGCGCAAGCTAAAAATGATTTCGTCAACAACCCAACCATTAATCAAGGCTAAATGGTCAATATCTACGATTTAAATTGGCATTAATTACAGATCAATTAAGCAGTCTAAATTCCATTAGTCAATGAGTTACCAACCGAACTTAACATGAATTACGACTCGATTTAGCGAGTCTGAGTTACCAATTAGGCGATATCTATCAATCCAACTAACATTAATTACATATATAATTTAGCAAGTCTAATTTACAGCTAGTCAACTATTTGCAATTCTAATTTAACCTTAAAAGCAACAAGTTAGTAAGTCTAAATCACAACTAGTCAACAATTGGCAATTCTAAATTGACCTTAAAAGAAAACAAGCTAGCAAGTCTAAATCACAATTTAGACATTAACTACAAATATAATCTAACATTAATACAATCTAACTTTATCAATTGCCAAAATATAAACAACATTCACAATATCAAACTACAATGTCTAAGATTAAAATGTTGCGCTAGCCATTAGTAAAATCGTTGTGCTGGTCACTAAATTCATTTAGCCAAAATATTGCCGTTTAGTTGGAGGTTATTATATGCTTCGCTGTCGGTTGACTATTCGGTGGATTTAATGCTGAACATAAAGGTGATGAGTAATTACATTATAAGCTGTCGTTAAAAATCAGAAAGGCATAATTATTATAAGATATCTCTGTTGTGCAATGTAAGATAAAAGAAATTAAATGTGAACTGGTAAATAGCTAGAATAAATATCACAGATAAAATCCGATTAAGAAGTTACTGGAGAAGAAGATATTACAGTCTTCTAAAGGTAAGGCCTAACTATAGCGTGACATAAAACGCACAGGGTGCACGCAGTCCAAGGGCTATCAGTTTAGCTATCAATTCCCAGTCAACACTCAAGATCATGCTACCGGCAGTCAAGGAATTGTTGTCCAGTAATCAATGTTGTTCAAAAGTAAATATAGTAACTATCTAAGCTGTCCGACAATGTTAGACCATCAAGAATATTGTCCAATCGATTGCCAACAAGCATTGTCACTGCCAATAATATTTTATAGTTATTCCCCAAAAATAGAATTCCAGACTAGAATGATGTGTAAGGGTAAAACGTTGATTGGTTATGGCATTTCATCATCCATATTGCTATACCCTGCCTCTGTACATGTAAAGCTCCGTCCACAGCATATCCATGAATATATATATATATATATATCAATCATCCTCATTATCAAAAAGGGCATTGCTTACCTCGTTCCTTTCTCTAAACATTTGGGAATGACTACCTTCTTCCAGAAACTGTGTTCAAAATAACTCCAGTAATGTGTCTCCCCAGGATTCGAATACCGAATCAAGTCACCGTTTGATTTTAATGTTTTCATGCCTATCGACAAGTCCAACTACCCAATAGAAAACTCCATCCAGATCATATCCACGCGTATATATATCATCCTCATTATAAAATAAAGTAAGCATTTATCATCGATCGAAACAAAAACATTTAAATTATAAAATCTAAGAGATGAATCATAATAATTAACTGGTTTTATTAATGACGTATTGTAGGATTCATCAAGAAAGTGGGTGGAGTTTTAACATCAAGGCGGGGAGGTAATTCACTGCAAAACGCAATCCAAGAAATTGTAGAAAACACGCTCTGTAAATCGGGAGGAATCACTCAAAAGAAAGGGTAGCTTCTCAGTGGAAAAGGTGTGTGAGTTCGCAGTCCAGAGGCAGGTAAATTCGCGTTCAGGCCTATTAATTTGCAGAGGGAAAAATCACAGTATCTAACACCATAAAGAATCGTCAGCAATGGATCACAGTCGCTGAGTTTAAACAGAAGAGAGGTGTTGAGTTTTATTATCAAATCACCGGTTCCAATCAACAAAAATACGAGTATTACCCACCCAAAAGCTGTTGAGTTTACCTCAAAACAATTTTCACCTTAAAAAAAAAAGGTTGAGTGAATAGTAGTGGTTATCATAGTCATTAGAAAAGTAACAAAATCGTAGCATAAGTCAAAGGAATAGTATCAAATCGCCATCAACACAATAAAATACAGAGGTAAGGTATCAAGCAAAGCCCAAGCAAACGCAGGGATTAATCGCAGAAGACAATAAGCGGTTTTCTATCAGAAGAAAAACCACCTTAGAGGTAAACAATGCATCAAGGCGCAAGACCATCAATCAACCAAGAAAAATCAGAAGGGGTAGATGACATATAGGTTCATCCTTTGTTCATCATCCTCACATAGAAAAGCAGGGCGTTGAGATCCATAGGTCCTTTAACGCTAAGGCGATGACTGTAGATCAAGCTCCTGGCCGACTGCTCAGGCGAGGACTGGTGAGCTAGGGATGAAGGATAATCAACCACGAAGGTCACAATCAACATAGCAAGGTGGTCAAGACATGTGGGAAAACGAAGGGCATGGGAGTCAACAACCATCGAGCTAGGCTAAGGAAAGTTTCAGTCATCAATTTAAAAAAAAACATCTTTTTACTTTTCCATTAAATAAGTAGATCCAAGCATAAGTCCTAATACAATCTACCATAGAAAATGAAGAGAGCATACCGTTGCCTAATCGCCCGCTTTGAATGACGCCCCATGCACTCCGTGCAACTCCTACTTGCTAACCGTCGAGACTTCACCGGTACCTCCTAGCCAATTCTAGGGGTACTCTTCTTTCCCCTTAGCCCCCTGAGCCGCAAAGGGGCCACACACTCACTATCCAGAGATTTCGACTAGCTCCCAGCTCACCTTGCAAGGCCGAGCTACCACTCCTCACTGAGTTGGGTATCCCAACTCCCACAAGTTAAATCAGTCAAGTAGATATTTCTGCAGTGTAACGTTACACAAACAGAAGATGATCCTTCATCCTTCTCCTTCCTTCATTATATAGAGTTTCGAACTTCCTTTATTTCCTAAAATCTCATGTAATTAAAGTTTTAAAAATAATTTCCTAAAACTTCCTCTCCATACAAGTGTCCCCCATCCCCTACATTCCTCCATAAACTAATTTCTTTAACTAATTAATTATCTTTATTTCCCTCACCCACCTAGAGTTACTCCTAGAATCACTCCTAGGTGTCCTCAAATTCTCTTATAGGTTTTAATGGCTTTCCCTATTATTAATTTGCTAGTTCAGTTTAAAATAGAAGGATCTTAAATGGTAGATACCTTTCTAAGTTTGACCTTCCTCTTTTTCCCTTTTTATGTTTACCTCTTTTCCTAGTTTCCTAAATTTTTAGATTTTTTGTCTTTCCCCTTTTAATTAGAACTCAAAAAGGCAGGTGTGGAAATTAACCCTTTTTCTCTGTTCTCATTTAATTAGTATTTTTTTTTTAAATAAATTTTATTCCAATTAAAATTTTAAAATTTTATTTCAATTTTATTCCAATTAATTACCACTAGCATGATTTAGACCTAGATCTTAATTTTCGTAAAGGGTGACATTTTATTAGGGATTTTTTTTTTTTTTTTTAAAATCTTATCACATTGTTCATCCTAAGGCCGACTAGGTTCATTCATTTATCATCAAAAATGCGACGTTCCCTTCAGGATGCACTAGGTGCTCCAAGGGTGCCACTCGCCTCATCTATTCCCTTGCGCGACGTGCCCTTTAGGATGCACTATGTGCTCCAAGGGTGCTACTCACCTCTTGAATGACTTGGTAGACATCAATAACCCCTGGAGTCAACACTCCACTAGGTGAAATTGTGGGAGACTAAGGGCCTCTAAGGAATAAGGCCCCCGCCTTATTGCGCGGCCCTTAGAATCATCGTGAGCGGTTGTCACAGTCTGTCCTCACGACATCGTGGGTCCTCTCGAACTAGGTAATCGTTAACCTACAGTTCGAGCCACGACGGGGGTGCTAGTAGGTTGTGGCAGGGATGCTGTGCTGTCCACTCCTCTCCCTCAACATCTCTGGTAGTCATGCGTGACCTCTTTACTCCATATGTGATTTTGGTCAGCAAGCTATCATCAGCCTGCATCATCAACAAATCATGTCAGAATATATCCATATCATGTCATCTAATCAGATGCACTAATATCACAGTAAAACAATCAAACCCCAACGGTACACTCCCTGACTCGATCTATATTCCAATGGGTTCCATTGATGCCTCTGGATCCTTGAGGTCCAAATCTTGTACACTCAGTAAAACCAAGTCAATAGCACCTGTCTATGTCAATGTAGTAAAACAACATGTCATCAACCCATAACGCCTCATAATCAAAATCAAAAGTTTTAATAGCATAATAATCCATATCACTTGCGAGCAAGTGTCCTCAAAGAATAAGTTCACTCAGTGCGCCAGAGCGAGATGTTACATAGACCCCCTCTTGGTCTAAACTTCGTCTCGAAGTTTCACATTATATATGCTGAATAAAGTGTATCACAGTATCATATGTCTATCTATCAAACAAAAATGGAAGTTGATGGCGCATATCATATGCGTCCTCCCAGGTCGCCGAGTGCGGACTATAATTGTTCCACTGGACCTTGAACTGATCTACCATTCGACGTCGTAGTTGTCGAACACGATGATCCAAGATGTGGACCGACTTAGCCATGAGTGCCCCCTCATCTGATACCTGGAAGGAACTCATGTCAATAACATGTGTAGGATCACTAATATAATGTCTCAAAATAGATACATGAAAAACATCATGCATACGCCTCAAAGAATCAGGCAAGGCTAGTCGATAGGCCAC
>WSFP011499769.1:0-13972 GCA_009831015.1 Picea engelmannii | reverse complement strand
AATCCTAAATATATGTCTTAATAATATGACCAAAGTATATTTATTTCAAAAGTGAGAATGATCATATGATATAAGATATGAAGCATAAGAACCACTCTAACTTTTAGAATTCAATAAAATCCAAAGATTTAAGATATGGAATGAAAATTGGTATGGTATGTAATCAAGACTTGTAATGTAAACAATACTATATCTCACGTACCCTTAAAGAATATAATGCCATAGAATCATCAATGATACTGAAAAGCATAGAAATACTCATCATAACCAAGTTTTTGGGAATATCATGCTTTCTGACATGAAATTCAAAACATAGAACGAAATAGATAATCGAAATCACAATGAGTTCGAGTATAAAACCTTTCAATACATAGCCAATTCGTAAAGATAAAATAATGTCCAACAAAATCAATCCAATCAGCTTATATAAAAATCACTAGAGATAGTATATTTACAAGGGGGTCAATCAAAAGGGAAAATCCATTTTAAAACCAAAGAGGGAACCTACTTTTTTAATCAAAATGAAAAGAAAATAAGGGGTTGTTGTTTGCCACAACAATTAGCGATATTATGGGAGAACGAGTTATCTTTGTTCACGAAATATAAGAAAAAAAAATAAAAAAATTACAAATTTTAAATATCAACAATAGCTTGCTTATGATTAATTTAAAAGATAAAAAAAATTCACCTGTACTCATACTTATTATGGTCCGGATTTAGGAGCGGAACGAACTGATTAATAGATTGAATACAATAAACACAAAAATATGAAGAACACCACAAATATCCAGTGAACAATATCTTCTATTAAATAAATGAAATAGGCTGAAACTGTAAAACTGTAGAACTGAAACACTTGCTTGAATGGTGGTAGTTATCTCTGAGAAGAGATGTGGTTGCTACATGCATCCGTCTAAGCAGAATCATTACAATGAGGCTCCAAAGGCATTTTTTATATTACTCATGAATGCCAAAACCCTAAACATCCAAAAATCTAACCCTAGAAGGTGAAACACTAAAGTCATGTGGGCCCCTATAGGTAAGTTGGTACCTCAACTTTTCAGGGTTGTAACTTTTGCATACGACCTTCATTTTAGGCGCATGATAGCCCATTGGAAAGGTCTTTCAGAGAACTACACATTCCACTGTCAAAATTTTACTTTGTCTACAGTTTGAATGTGGCGAGCCAAAAAACATTATTTAGGGCTCCAAAATGGCCCTTGAAGTACAACAAGATGTGCTGACATGAAAACATACAAAATAAGCCAATTGGATTAGGTGAGAAGCCACCAGTATCCACCTAGAAGATGTGCAGGGCTTTAGACAACCCCACAAGTGTAGAACCCACAATTACAATTAAGTACAAAAGAACGTGTTGAACTAAAAACGGACAAGAGGAGCCAGTTGGAATAGGTGGGTGGCCACCGATATCCACCTGGATCAATCCTCCCCTCTTAGGAAGCAATGGTTTCCATTGCATTGAGTTCCCCCATCATGTGAGGAAACTTATGTTGGATTTGGCCCAAGGTGATTACTTGCGTTGGTGGAGGAGCTGCCCTACCTTGACAACCCGATAAAGTTGGATCCTCTACTGGCGAGTGCCCTTGACCTGTGTGTCCACTATCTGATCAGTGGATGTTTATTCCATGTAGTCAGGGTTGAGCTCCATTGGTGTCAGTTGTTCTGCGATCTTTGAGGTGTCCAATAATGGTGGAAAATATGGTCAAAGGAGGTCCACATTGAATACTAGGTGCAATCCAAGGAAGGGTGGAGTGTTGAGCTCAAAAGCATTGCTAACCACATCCTTGGTGATAGTGTAAGGCCCATAGAAAAGAGGGCGGAGCTTCCGATGGGGCCCTGTGAGATGCTCCTTCTGCAAATGTAACCAGACTTTTTCTCCAACCTGAAACTGGTGCAGTACCCTGTCTTGCTTATGGAGTTGCTTGTACTTAGCATTGGATTTCTACAAAATCTCATGGACCTGTTGGTAGATGTGTTGAATCCACTCAATGAATCTAGTGGCTTTGTCAGTCTCAGAATGAACATGGGAAGAGTTTGTTTGTGTGGTGGAAATAGCTAGTGCAACATCAATGGGACCCAAGGGTTGGAATCCCAACCCCACCTGAAATGGTATATGGTTGGTGGACCTATGGAGAGCCATGTTGTAACTATGTTGAACATAGTGGAGACTCTCATCCCATGTATGTGGATGCTTAAAGTTGTACATGCGCAAGATCTGCACAATCATCTGATTGACGACCTTTGTTTGGTCATCTGTTTGTGGGTGGAAAGAAGTGGATTTAGTGAGCTTGGTGTCCAATAGTGACCACAGACTCAACCAAAATGTGTTGAGGAACCTGTTGTCTTGATCAAAGATGATGGTATGTGGTATCCCAAAATGGACCCACACTCGTTCAAAGAAGAGCTTGACAATATCTGTCGCTGTGATATTCTTCTTGTAGGCTGTGAGAATGGCCATCTTCGAAAACCTATCAACTACCACAAATACACAATCATTGCCTTGCTTGGTGGACAAAAGGCTAGACATGTAATCCTTTGAGATGGATTCCCAAAGCTTCTCGGGAGTAGGAAGAGGGGTGTATAAGCCTTGCTTCTTGATGGCTGGCTTGGAAATGGCACAGGAAGTGCAAGATCTGATATACTTGTTGACATCCTCTCGAAGTTTTGGCCAATAAAAATGTTTCTGAAGAATGACCATAGTTTTCTCCACGCCAAAATGTCTTGCCATCCGACTGTAGTGGGATTCCTAAATCAGCTTTGCACGCTCTCTTGTAGGAACATGGAGATGGCCTAGATGGCATAATAGTTCGTCCTAAATGTGCAAATCGATGACAGTTGCACCTATACCCATGAGTTGATAGGTGGTGGCAAAGTCTGGATCTTGCTAATAAAGTTGGGGCCACTCAGATGCCTCATGTCCACAAGAATGGAGCACAGTGGTGAGGGTAGCCACAAGAGGTCGACTGAGGTAGTCAACGACATGATTTGAGATCCTCGTCTTATACTTGATGTTGAGATGGAACTACTGTAGGTAGGTGGACCACTTCTGATGGCGGTCATTCTGCAATTTCCCCTGTGTCTGTATGAACTGCAGAGACTTGTGATCAGTGTGGACGATCGTCTCCTTTCCCATAATGTAATGTTTCCATCGACGACAAGATTTTACGATGGAATACATTTCCTTTTCATAGGTGGGGTATTTCCGAATAGTATATGAGATTGTCTCACTATGGTATGTCATCGAGTGATCGTGATGAGGGAGAACTGTGCCTACAACATAGTTAGATGCATCAGTATCAATCGCGAACGGTTGTTGTAGATCGGGAAAGGAGATTACTGGAGCTGAGAAGAAGCGATGCTTCAGATCATTGAATGCTTGTTGTTATTCCTTCCCCCACATTAACTTGTCCCCGCCACCGCCCTTGGTCACCTACCTGAGGGCATATGTAATATGGGAGAATCCCAACACGAACCGTCGGTAGAAATTGGCCAGTCCCAAGAAGCTCTGAAGCTCGGTGAGCGTGGTCGGGGATGGCTAGTCACAGATGACTTGGATCTTAGCCAGATCAACATGTACCCCATTCTCATAAAAAATGTAGCCCAAGTATTGGAACCTGTCCATGCCAAAAGATCATTTTTCCAAGTTGGCATATAGCTTGTGCTGCCGCAAAGTGCTCAAAACCTATTGAATATGTCACATGTGCTCCTCCCAAGTTATGCTGAAGATGAGGGTGTCATCCAAATATACTACCACAAAAGAGTTGGTGAAGGGTCTCAATACATCATCCATCAACCTCGTGAAAGTGGTTGGTGCATTTGTTAAGCCAAAGGGCATGACCATCCATTCGAAGAGACCTTCTTTAGATTTGAAGGTTGTCTTCCATACATCAGTTGGTTCGATGAGAACCTGGTGGTAGCCAGACTTTAGGTCAATCTTACTGAAGAACTTTGCCCCTTTGGGTTGGTCAAGAAGGTCATCAATCCTGGGAATGGGGTACCAGTTCCTGACTGTGATTTTGTTTAGGGCTCTGTAATCAATGCATAGTCGCCATGTCCCGTCCTTCTTCTGCACCGGTACAATTGGGCTTCCGCAAGGGGAGGAGCTGGGTCTGATGTTCCCCTTTTGAAGAAGCTCTTGGATTTGACACCTGATTTCATCTTTTTCCATCAGTGAATGACGATAGACTGGTCCATTCTGTAGATTTGCACTGGGGGTTAGATCAATTGAATGCTTGACTTGGCAGTGCATTGGTACCCCGATGGGTGAGGAGAAGATGTCTTTGTAATCTTCCACAATCTCGTCCACTTGCTTATGCTATAAAGAGAGGCTATGTGTAGAGGCCACGAATGTGGTGACGACCTTCTGCTTACTATGAGCACGGATCCCAAAGAAGATGAACTTCCCGGTTTGTGAAATTACCTTGTTGCATTACTTAACAGATTTTAAAGAAATAGAGGTAGGCGGTGCTACCTCTGGTATCCTGTATAATTGTCTACCCAAAGTAATAATAACACTGCGGCGTCTAGACTCATACACAACATGATGCTTCCACAAATATGCCTGTCCTAAAATAACATCACAATCTTCAAGGGGAGAAATATCATAGAATACCTCATCTTTGAAAGGCTTGATGTCGTAGGGAAGACGATATTGTTGGCTGACACAAAGATCTCTTCCTTGGCGAAGCCACCCAATGGTGTAGGGCTGCGGGTGTGGTGTCATTGGTAGGTCCATCCGCTTGATGACCTCTGCTGAAATCAGGTTCTTTTGACTGTCGCTATCGATAATGAAATGAAGTGGAGCCCCCTTTACCCACATTTGTGAGTGAAAGAGGCGTTCCCCTTCCTCTAGTTCTTCTAGTTCACTTGGTCGGAATTTGGTGGTAGAGACAGTGGCACTGGGTTCAACATTGATAATCTTCTTCCCTCCTTTGGGATTTGATTCAGAATTATAATCGACCTCTGACTTGGAAGCCTTCAACTCGACTACAATTGACTGCTTGGAGCGACATTCTTCAGTGTTGTGCCAAGGGATTTTATGGTACTCACACCATTTTCATGTGTCCTTCTTCGTCTTCTTATTTCCCTTCTTGTGTTGCGGCTTGGGCTGGTTGTCCTGAGAGTGACCATCTCAGCTCGGTCCCTTGCTGTGTGGGTTGGGGCAGCCTTTGCCCTGATTCGGCTGTGAGGAGTTTGGAGATCCAAACTCTCGCCTCTTCTGCTTAAATTTCTGCTCGATCTTGACAGTGTATCTATAAGTCGTGCCCAATGAGGCGATATCCAGAAACTCCATTTTTGTTTGAATGTATCTATGTAAACAACTGTGGTATTTGAGCACCAGATGACGCTCAGAGTCTTTGATACCCAATTTGGTGCGCAGGGTATGGAAAATATAGGTGAAATATGGTACTGTCCGGTCCCTTTCTTGACGCAGGGCTGTCCATCTGGTGTACTGGTCCTCGTAGCTTCCAACATGGTAGTACTGTTCTTTAATGGTGTCCCGAAAGGAATCCCATGTAGGGGCCACCGCAAATATTGTAGATTCCTCTATGACCCTTTGCTCAGAGTAAGTATCCCACCAGTCCTTAACATGGGGGACGACCTTGAGGAGTGCAAAAGTAATTTCTTCCCTATCGGAAAAATTGTGGACCGAAAAATACTCTTCGAGCATATTCAACCATTTATCTACAACATTCGCATCTATCAGTCCTTCAAATAATGGAATATCAAAATTTACCTGTACCTTGAAGGGGGTTGCATGGTCGCTTGATGAAAATGCTTCTCCTGTGGGCAACCATCGAAGGATCTGCCCAAAGTTGTCCATCATTTTGTTCCTTTGTTGTGCGAGGGCTTCCTCAAGCAACATTTTAATAGGATCTCCTGCTCCATCATCTTTCTTTTCGTCCCCCATGGGTTGTTGTCGGGCTCAGTGCGGGCGATCTTGCAAGGAATCGATTGGTTCGAGTCCCAACTTCTTGTATCCAGATCTTGTTGGGGACATGCACGAAGAAAAATAAATGAAGAGCAGACCACTGTGATACCATTGATCCAGATTTAGGAGCGGAACAAATTGATTAATAGACTGAATACAATAACACAAAGATATGAAGAATAACTCATATATCCATTGAACAATATCTTTTATTGAATAAATTAAATAGGCTAAAACTGTAAAACTGCAGGATTGAAACACTTGCTCGAATGGTGGTAGCTATCTTTGAGAAGAGATGTGGTTGCTACGTGCATTCGTCTGAGCAAAATGATTACATTGAGGCTCTAGAGGCCTTTTTGATATTACTCATGAATGCCAAAACCCTAGACATCCAAAAACCTAACCCTAGGAGATGAAACGCCAAAAGTCATGTGGGCCCCTATGGGTAAGTTGGTACCTCAACTTCCTGGGGCTGTAAGTTTTGCATATGACCTTCGTTTTAGGCGCGTGATAGCCTGTTGGAAAGGTCTTTCAAAGAACTACACATTACACTATCAAACTTTGACTCCGTTTACAATTTGACTATGGCGAGACAAAAAAAACATTGTTTAGGGCTCCAAAACAGTCCTTGAAGCACAACAAGATGTGCTGACATGCAAACATACAAAATAAGCCTGTTGGATTATGTGAGAGGCCACCAGTATCCACCTGGAAGATGTGTAGGGCTTTAGACAACCCTAGAAGTGTAGAACCCACAATTACAAAGAAGTACAGAAGAACGTGTTGAACTAAAAACAAACAAGAGGAACTAGTTGGAATAGGTGGATGGCCACCAATATCCACCTGGATCAACAACTTAGAAAAGCCCTCCAATTGCTTACCCCCATAAGACAATGTTGTTGAGCCACTATAAGCCCTTGCTCGTGCTTTGATTGACGCTTAATTCCTACCACACAATTTGATGTAACCACCCACAAAAGACATGATTTCTTAGAGAAGAGTTTGACTATGATCTAAAATTTGCATGGGGAGTTTGGGATCCCTTAGCTCATGTATTGTTTAAAGAGGATATCAAGAATAGGCCTGTAATCTAAAGCATGTCAAGAATACATTTCTACAAACAATTGATTAGCAAACAATTCCATCAAATACTTGACATGGATCCACACATACCTTAGATGCCAAAGCGAAATACCGCCATAGAATAGAGGAGCGTTGCCAATACACCATGTCCTCTTTCTTCATCTTATCATGCCCATCCTGTGTATCCGAGAGGCATTCCCCAAATCCTAGTTTGATAAACTAGAAGCGCTTGTATACATCATGGTAGGCGGTTCCATTGATACCTATTTCAAAAGAAAAAAAAAACGCCTCTTTCCACATAATCCATTAAAAACATCTCCGAAGAGAGTGCCACAACCTAAAGAAACAACATAAACCCCAACTTGAAGCAAGACATCTTTAAATGATCATACCTAAATTGAAAAGAAAACCCTCTATGCAACGAGTTGTTCATGGAGATCAACAATATGACTGGGCCTCTGCCCAGACCATTAGGGACTTCCCCCTCTCCCACTGACCTTGAGTACAAAGGTTGCCATGCTTTAGGAAGGCCAAACGAAGCAATAACTTACCAAGAACACCAATAAAGGTCTAGCAACCCAAGGCTAATTTCCTTAATTGCTTAATATTTATTATTCTTTCTTTTCATTAATTATTTTTGTTAATATTATTACTTTGAACACTTATTTGGTATTAATGTTAAACGTTTCTACATGCCTTACAACTTCTAAAATTGAAAACATTGGTTAAGAAAATGACCATTTTACTAAGGTGTTATTTTACTCACAACTTCATAAACATTATAAACATTCATGGAAGAAATTGTATGAGAGAGATGAGTATAGCATAGCCTCCCTCTCAATGTGTGGTGCTACTAAGAAACCTTTTGTTTGATTAGTGTTTGCTAGTCTACTTCTATGCTTATCACAATACCTAATTTGGTGGATTGAGAATTACTCTAAATCTTGAAGATTAAATAATTATTGGATTTTTTTATTCGATATAACTCGAACTAATCCTCGTCAATTTTACTGCAGCCGTTGATAAAACATCATCGACGGTTCACAGGTAAAGATCGGGTTGCAACGGATCGTGACCTCTCAGCCGTTGATTATAGACATTTGAATGGAAGCGGGCGGGGAGATTCATTTTTGCGTCACACATACTATATATTCTCTTCAACTGTATTCAGCTTCATTATTCATTTTTCATTTCGGTTGAGAGCCGGAAGAATCCAAGGAATTGTCAGAGATGTCTGGGCGTGGAAAGGGAGGCAAGGGTTTGGGAAAGGGCGGAGCCAAGAGGCACAGGAAAGTGCTCCGCGATAATATTCAGGGCATCACCAAACCCGCCATTAGGCGTCTTGCCAGGAGAGGAGGCGTTAAGCGTATAAGCGGCCTCATCTACGAGGAGACGAGAGGCGTCTTGAAGATCTTCTTGGAGAACGTCATTAGAGATGCGGTGACATACACAGAGCACGCCAGGAGAAAGACTGTGACAGCCATGGATGTTGTCTACTCTCTAAAGAGGCAGGGCCAGACCCTCTATGGCTTTGGAGGCTGAGCCTGAGGACTTTTGCTCACATCTAATCGTTTATTATATATGGTGTCTTTTGACACCACCTTCCCCTCCTCTGGGAACCATTAACCCTGGTTGCAAGCGATAAGTGTTGAAAGATCTAGTTGTAGGTTTGTATGTATTTTCTATTTTAATCGTGGAATGTAGATCTGTCATGAATTTTCTGAAGTGGCTTTTTGGCTGCCTTTTATCTTTTACTGTTCAGTTTGATTTTTTCTTAGGGGTTTTGAATCGGGGTTGTTAGGGTCTACATTCATAGAAATCAGAGTTTATGATAGCTTTTTCTTTGAAAATTTTCAGATTGATTAGGATTGAGTACCATTGGGGAAGGGCTGGGTGTAAAGGGGCTTGAGTTTTCATTATGTATTTCTATTGGAAGATTTCGACAAGGTTAATAGTTTTCAATGTGTAATTAGGGTTTTTTTTCTTCCACTGATTTAGAAATTTCTTTCGGATTTATACTGAGAGTGTACTGGTTAATGGTTCATGTTGGAATCCTCTGCGTTGATAGATTCAGGGACATTCTGTTGCCGAGGTGGGATGGTATGTTATATCTCGTTTTTGCAAACCTCAAGTATGGAGAGATTTGCCATAAATGCAGGTTTTGAAATCTCTTAATTAAAAGGTTTTTTTATTTGTTTATTGATATTTGATTTGATTATTTAATTTTCTATTTATTCTTTATTATTATTATTATTATTATTTAATTTTATATAATTGTTTGTTTAATTGGTATTCTTTTCTTTTAATTTGGTTATATATTAATTTTAATTTTAATTTTTATGATATTTGTTGGTTTTTTAAATGTTTTGTTTTTGTTTTTGTTTTTAGTTATACTTAATTAATTTGGTGTTATATATATTGTTTTTATTTTTTTATTTTTTTAATTGTTTTTGTTTTTGTTTTTTAACAGGAATTTGTATAACAGGAATAATGTTTTGGTGTCAGGTGGGAGGATCTATTTACGCGACTACTTGGAAGGAAGCTAGAAGAGCCAAAGCCCGTCCGTTGTACCACCCCTCTCTGTATATGTTGGCAATCAATCAATATATCTCCGGGCAAGCATCCCCCAACTCTGCTCTATATGTTGGTGGCAAGCGAACCCATGGCAAGTTCATATCTTGATAGCAAGATCGAGAAAGCAAGAGCCCTACCTACCTTTGGCAAGGAGCAAGTTCGATTTCTCTCTCTCAGGTAGGTGTTAAAGGTTGGTCAATTGAAGGTTGGTCAATTGAAGGCGTGCAGCAAGGGTTGATCGAAGACAGGTCGCAAGGTCGACGAAGGCAGGTTGGAAGGTCTCCGGTCGATGAAGGCAACAAGGTAGTATGATTGAAACTTTTACATATGATGGGAAAAGCTTTATGAAAACCTCTTTTACTTTAAAATGGCTGATGTGTTAACTATTTTGAATTTGTTCAAAAGTTTGATTATTATTATTATTATTATTATTATTATTATTATTATTATTATTATTATTATTATTATTATTATTATTATTATTGTGTGGATATTTTCTGTTTAATTTTGTTTTAGTGAGAAATTGTTGGGGTTGCAGATTTGAGTGGTGAACTTTATATAATTTGAGTGTTTTAGGGGTTTTTCAATATGTTGAATTTGAGTGAAAGTTGTTTAGTGCTCTTAACCATTTTTTCATGTGGTGTTGTTGCTGCATCAAAATTAGTTGGAGTTTTTTTCATGGCCAACTATTGAGTTACCTCTTGGTGGTTAGGATGTTTTGTGTTGTCTAGTTTTTCAACTAGTGGGGTTTGAATTTTCTTTTCAACCACATAGTCACTTGGCATCATAGTGGGGTGAGTAGAGGTGCTAGTATTGTTGAAGGGTGTTGGATAGCCCTTGTATGATTTTTTTTTTTTTCAATTGGATAGCCCTTTGAATTGAGCACGATGTAGAGAGGAGGTTGGGGAATCTTAAGCCAATTTTAAATGGAGTGGGAGGGACTAGTAGAGTTGGTTGATGAATTAAAGGGTAGTGAGGGGTTTTTTTGGGGCTATTATGATATGTTATGATGTTGTAATAAGTCGGCACTTGTATGGGTTGACTTGGCTCTCTTGGCATGGTGGAGTTAAGACAAGGAGGGAGGTAGAGAGGTAAACCAAGAATTTATTCTAGTGATGAGCAAGCTATAGGCATGGTATAGGTGAGGAATTGATGGAAAATGGACATCAATAGAGGGAGGGAATTCTTTTGGATAAAGATTGGAGTTTTTGACGCTTGAAATGTCAAATGAAAATGAGGGCCAAATGAAAATGTGTAATGAGGAAATGTGTAATGTTTGAGGTAAATATGATTTTAGTAAATTGGAAGATAAAGGGTATTTATTCTTTTTAAAATGTTGTTGTTGTTTTTTTTTTTTTTTTTAATGTTCGAGGTAAATATGGTTTTAGTAAATTGGAAGTAGTTTTAGGTAAAATTTTAAAATTAAAAGATGGTTTTGAATTAGATATTATTTTTAAAGAATTAATATTTACATGTAAATTAGATTATGTGTTTTCAATTAATTTTTAATTTTAATTCTACACATAAAAGATAAAACTAAATATTAATTTAATTTTTTATATAAAAAATAATTTATTAAATTTTAATTATATTTATTTTTTAAATAAAAATAATTAATATTTATTTTAAATAAACAATATAATAATAAAAAGAAGTTTGTTGTTGAATTAAACAATGGAATAATTTGCTCCACTACAAACCTTTTTATCTTTGTTGTTGAGTAAGTTAGAATAACGTGTTCAATAACAATGCGACTTGTCAATTAGAGATGTGTTAGCCGAGGAATAAAATTGGAAGTGTTTTTTCATTCGTTTGAGATTTTAAATTATTATTTTTTAATAATATTGAATATTATAATTATTTGTTATAATTTATATTTATGGAATATTAAAATGAATTTTAGAAAAATATTTTAAGTTTTTGTACTCTATTGAGGATATTTTAGAAGCATGCAAATTTATTGAAGGTAGTTTTGGTGATGAATATAATAGAGATGTTAATAAGTTTAAATTGTTTTTTGGTTTTAGAGGAAGATATATAATTGTTATTGATTGGTTAAGAGTTTGTTTTTCTTATATATTATCTAAAGAAATATATTTTTAATAAATATTGTTTTTAATTGACATGGTCTTTTAATAAGTAACGAGTTAACTTGTATTTGTAAATAATAATCAATGATTATTGTTTTGTTTTCACTCTCTAAGTGAGAAATAAATTATAATAAATTTTATCACTCTACAATTTAAAAAAAATACAAGTATTAAAAAAAAGTATAATTTCTTTATCGGTTTTGAACCCTCTTGGAATACAAAACAAGATCGGGGGGCATGGATACACATTGAAGTTGATGTGGGAGACATGTTGATAGGTAGTCTCGACCTGGTTTACAAGGACAAAGTTTGGAGTCAAAAAGTTGATTATTGGAATGGTTTGTTTAGATGCTACATGTGCCATGAAATAGGTCATGTTTAGAGTCAATGCAAAAAGGTTTTACCCTTATTCTTCCAACAATTGAAGGTCTGACACAAGGTCTCTAGTAAAAGTAATGACAAGAACATCTTGCTAGTTCTAGAGGTGGTGACATCCAAGCCTCCTCTGGGTGATGGGCTCTTATGTATGCATCTCCCCCCTTCTCCTCCTTTTCTTGCTCTTGTTTCCCCCCCTCCCTTGCTCCTTATCCCTCCCCCTTTGTCGAATCCCCCACTTCCTAGTGCCCCTCCCCCTTCCTTGACCCTCGAAGCCTTCCTTGAGGAGATAAGTGTTCTATTTTGGGCCTTGATTTAGATGCCATAAAACTTGTTGAGCACTCCTCTCCCAAAAGAAAGTCCAACGACTTGCGCTCCAAAGGAAGAAATAGAGCTTAGTTCTTGTCTCAAGGAGGTTTAGCTCTTGACCCCCCTCATACAAGCCCAGTGGGAAGGAAGTCCCACTTACTCAAAGCGTAGGAAAAGACAGTTTTGGAGATTCAGAGAGCTATGTAAGCATTGATTAACAGGGCCCTTAGAGTAGGGAGTGTCATGTTTCTCATCTTAAATGATCATTCTATTCTACAATGTGAGAGGGTTGCGAGGTGCCCATAAAAATCTAGCCTCCAAGAGGCTCATCTAGAACATTGATCTAGATATCATTCTTTTGCAAGAAACAATGTGTTCATGGTCAAAAGCAAGAAGGCTTTTGGAACCATGGCTTAAGAATTGGGATTTTTGTACTTTGGAAGCAGATCACATGTTGGGTGGTTTGATTACAAGATGGAGTCTCTCATGCAAAGCCCTATCCTCTTCTTCCTTTCGCTTGACAATTTTGGTTAAGTTGAAGATTAAGGACCTTGGTTTTGCTTTCTCGGTTATGAATATTTATGGCCCCTATGGTGACAAAATTCTCTTTTGGAAGACTTGGTTTTTGCAGGAGCTTTCATTGACCCTTTCTTGGTGGTAGGGGGGGATCTAGCCTTTTCTCTTTCCCATAGAGAAGTTTGGGGTGAAAATGCAAAGGTGGATAATCAGAGAGATTTCTTTCTCTCTCATGACCAACCATCATTTGGTGGATATTGAACCTCTCAAACTAGTCCTTATTTTATGGTGTTGGAGGCTCTTATGGAAAAAGACATCCCAATCAAACTCCTTGGTTAATGAAGGGGGTAGTTCGGACCACAGACCTATTATTTTCAAAATAAAATTGCAAACAAAACAATCCTTTTCGCCCTTCAAGTTTAACCCTATTTGGCTAGAAGAAGAGGATTTTTTGTCCTTGGTGTAAAACTCATGGAAAAGCTCGTGAATACAGAGGAAACTCTCTCATTGATGCAACAATTCACGCAAAATCTAATAAGGGTTAAAAAAAAATCAAACCCTGGCTACCTATCTTCAAAGCGCGTAGTCAGAGGCAGATTTTGGAAGTGGAGGAAAAGATAAAAGCTCTTTATCAGAGGATAGATGAAGGTTCCCTAAGTGAAGCCCAATTAACTAATCTAAATAATTTGGACGCTGAAAGACTTTCCTTTCTAAAGAAAGTGGAAGAGTATTGGAGACTAAAAAGCAAAGCTTTATGGCTCAACGCCGACGATAATAATACAAAATACTTCCATCAATTTGCTAATTTAAGGAAGAATGTCAATACCATCTAGGATATTAGGAATGAAGATGGTAGAATGGTTAGCTCCTTTGGGGAAAACACTGAGGGAGGGGTGTGGTTTTTCAAGTCTCTCTTCAAAGCCCCTAATGGATGTCCAATTCAGGTAATACTGCAAGTGGTCTCAAAATTTTCGACGATCTTTGGTGAGGAAATGAACAAGTCTTTAGAAGAGGGAGTGTTGGAATAAAAAATGCAATTGGCCCTTCTTTCTATGAAAAAGGTAAAAGTCCC
>WSFP011499766.1:0-13972 GCA_009831015.1 Picea engelmannii | reverse complement strand
AAAGTATCAATATACCACAAAAATGTGTTAACCCAGGAGCATCATGAATTGTCCATGATAGTATTCCATGGAATTGAAATAGCTTTTTCCCTATTGGTCTAGAGATGTCATACATAGTGACACCAACCCATAACTTCAACAACTCATCGATAAGAGGCTCAATATATACATTCATATATTTAACCTGGTACTTACCTAATTGGTTCAACATATTGCATGATTAATTATACTTATCTAGATGTCGTTATATATAAAAGACATAATTACCATGTACGAAAGAAAGAAATGAAATATTTTGTCATACTTTAAAGAAAATAAAAGGTAATTAAATACCTGGAACAATCATTTCCAACATTGTGTGCTCTCTCTTGATCGACATCCAAGGAGGAAGGTTATTGTTTATAACAAAAACAGGCCACACTGGGTACGTAGAACGAAGCTCTCCAAATGGATTGACACCATCAGCTGCCAACGGAAGTCTATCATTATGAGGTTCTTCTTTAAAAATTGGTCACTTTTCTTCGATGTACTTCAATTCATAACCATCTACAGGCATTCGAAGAACATTGTCTCGACTTCTGTTCTTTGCATGGAAATCCATAAACTGTGTTATAATTTGGCACCTGAACAACCACTGGAAACGTGGAATTATTAGAATATAATGAAGAACTTTGCGAGGCACCTTCTTTGACACTTTATCGGTTCGCTATCTACATATTTGACATTGTGGGCATTCATTTTCTAATGCATATTGTCCATAGTATATGATATGATCATTAGGACATGCATCAATAGCCTGATACTCCATTCCAATTTCTTTCATAATCATAGATATTTCTCGATATGTGCGTGGAAAAATATTTTACGTCTGTAATAGAAATTCACCTAACAATCTACAAAATTCAAAACAATAAGTGAATTTAAACAATATTAATCATCAATATCGCATCCATACTTTACAAATTAAACAACAATAGAAATATAGGAAAAAATTGAACCTTTTAAGTATTTGTGAACATGCAAGCATAAATAATTAACAAATTAAATACCTTAGTATCTGTGTGAGGCATGTGTTTGATAAACCATTCAAAACCTTCAAGTTCACCAACAAAAATATAGCAAATAGAAGATTTGTTGTTGAGCCTTCATAAAGAGGTTGACGTGACCTCTCGAGTAGAGGATCAACATCATGACTATCATCCTGGTTGTCCTCATCCATTGGAGCAAATGTGTCTTGGATCAATCGATGTAGCTCATCTTCCTGATTTGTATCACTAACGTTATCTCCATCCATATCATCATTAATAACTTGATCAGCAACTTCAATATTCTGATCTCGAAGTTCATCACCCTGTAAAGGAGTATTTCTGCTAGTACTTGGAAAATAACTCTCTGGAGGTCAACATTTTGGGGGCATCGTCTATATATTTAAAAACAACATAGAAAAGTTAGTGTGTATAGAAAATATAAAAAAAAAAAATAAGAAATATTACTAAAATTCATGACATGATGACTATTATAGAGAATACATTAAATATTGAATCCTCTTACCAAGGGACAATATTCATAACCCCCTTTGGCATGCCCCTTCTCCCTACAATGTATTTCAGTTGTTATTAAAATTCTTCTTCTTTGCAAGCCCCTGCAATCATAGCAAGGGAAATAACATTTTCCATCACCCCTCGCCTCTAATGTCGCTCTTAATCGAGCAAGCTTCCTATCATTTTCATTCATAGTGACAAATCCTTGTACTGACAAGTAATTGTCTTACCTACACCATACCAAACAGTAAGTTGTCAAATTTTTATATTTTAGCTACTCCTTTCGATTATGATATGTTTATTTGCAGTGACCTACAATCCTCACAATTATTTTTTCTAAGACATTTTGACATGCTTTTTTTTATTATTGATTAACTATTAAGATCGATATGCTTCAATTTTTACTTTAGAGTAGTGTGTACTGAATCACCATGGAAAATAATTACACACCATTAAACGAAAGTGGTCAAAATTTCTCAAACTTGAATCACTCGACACCATACACTAGCCTCTAAGTTATTTTGTAGAGAAAATGTCAATCTTTGATATTCACCACTAAAAAAAGAATGTCGTCCACTTGTCATCCACAATTGGGTTTGGTTGGTTTAAATTATGATGCGTTGATTTGCAGCTACATACAATGGTCACAATTTTATGCTACTTATAGTGGTCACGATTTTATTTTCTAATACGCTTTGGCATGTTCTCATTTTTCATTGTCTGACTAGTAGATTTCATCATGTTATCGTAGATTTCATTATGTTATCGTAGATTTCATCAAGAAATTTGTATATTTTAGCTACTCCTTATTAATAGTGTATAAAAAAGTTACATCAACTACAAACGAGAGTTAATCACTACATCTAGAATTGTGTGTAATTATAAAAAATTGAGAGAAACAACATCACATAAGAATACAATGTTATATGACTAACCTAACCTAACACTAGACTAAGAATATGAAATTAATATATATAGGCACAACATCATAGAAACACAAAAGTTAGAGAGCTAACAAAGTCGCTAAGGGATAGGATTAGACCTAAGAGGATTTTTTTTCCACTTTCTATTTCAAACATTAGTCCAACCGGTAAAGTTGTTATGAGTTGGTGGTTTTGTAATAAGTATTAAATTTACATAAGGAAATGTAGGCTCAAATTAATCTAGATTGATAATGACATATGTTTTAATGTTTGAATTGTCTTATTGATGGAGTAATTTTCCCTCTTCTTAAAATACTTCTTCGGAAAACATTTTTCTTGACATTTCACATGAATTTCCATAGAATATACTAACTAGATCCAAAAACCAATGACATAACAATTTTGAAATATGGTAATGCACATATAATATATTATCAAGGAAAAAACAAGCTACATGAAATTTCATTTGAACAAAAATTTACAAGTTAAATGAGTATATGTAAATAAATAAATAAATAAACATACTAACCTTGCAAGTTCAAAATTCGAGCTATGTAGATCGAAAATTCAATTTTTTCAACTGGTGGGTGATGGAAAAAATAAACATCTCAAACAAAAGCCACGAATAGAATCACAACTATAGAAAATGTGTTGCAAAGTCTCTTAAAGTCAGGTATATATAGATCGATTATTGTCGATATAGTGACGAAAATGCCCGAGTTGACCCGCAAAAAGTCAACTAATCGTTGCAAGCCACATGTGTTGGCAGATGCTTTTTGAGGTAGGCAATAATTGTCGCTATAGCGACGAAATTTCATGTAAATAGCAATGAAAATCCCACCCACTTTAAAAAAAAATGAAAATAATGGAAACGTGGAAACATTTCATGGAATAATCCGCCCATATGTAGTAGTGTAGGAAACAACCTATTGTTACAAACATTTTTAGGCACCAACCTACTAGAGACACCAATCCCCACTGGTAAAAATCTTGGTAGGAATCAACCTACTCTTATAAATATTCATAGACACTAATCTATTGAACAAACCAATCACCACCGCTAAGCACCAACTTGGAAAGAGACACCAATCTGTTTCAAATATTCGTAGACACAATCTACTAGAGACACTAATCCTCATTTCTTAGAACCAACTTAGCAAGAGAAACCAGTACCTTACAAAACTTCGTAGACACCAATCCACACCGCTAAGCACCAACTTAGCAAGAGAAACCAGTACCTTACAAAACTTCGTAGACACCAATCCACACCACTAAGCACCAACTTAGCAAGAGACACCAATCTCTGAGCTGCACCAACCTTCACTAAGTCTCCTTGTTATTTCTTCCTTCACCATGTATGCTCATGACTTCTACCTTTACCAAGTATACTCACTACTTATGCCTTCACTAGGTCTTCTCACTACTTTTTCCTTTATCAAGTCTAACCAAATTTTGAATTTTCAAATGGCAGCTTTCCCAAAGCTTGTTGTTTTGGGCCTCTTCCCAAGAATGAACTTGTACATTATGCCACGTATCCAACTTTGTAAATCTGATTTTGAGATTTTTACCTGAGGTACTTATGTATGTCTCCTCTGTATTTGAAAAATATCAAGGTTTGAAACATCCCATAAAATACGTTACAAAAAAAGTGTCAAGCTTATATGTTTGAAACTAATTTTAGGATCTTTCAGGAACTCTAACTTCCACAGGGCATATCTCCAAAAGTATAGAAAACTAGCATTTGATATTTTTAACATATGTACAACAATATATCACCTCCATCTCTACAAAATATTAGGGTCCGAAACATTGTATAAAATGAGTTATATCTAAAGTTCCAATCTTACCTATTTGAAACTAATTTCAAAAGCACTCAAGAACCCTAACTTCCACAAAGCATATCTCTAAAAGTATAGTGAACCAACATCTGATATTTTTACCACATTTGCACCAAGCTATCTCATGTCTCTGAAAATCTTAGGGTCTTAAACATCCCATAAAACTGGTTATAGTGAAAGTACCATTCTGACATGTTTGAAACTGATTTCATGAGCATTCAGGAACCCTAACTTCCATAGGGCATATCTCTGAATGTATAGTGAACCAACATCTCTAGAAGTTTGTTTCAGATCATGTTTCCAAACAAGAAAATTCTATGTCCGATGCTAATATGGCCAATGGAAAATGATCTTTCACATGTAGAATTATATGGGTGTGTGGTTGGGGCTTAGAGATGAAAGGAAAGTGTGGGGAAATAGTTAAAAAAATTTATTGAAATATAGTCATATGGATATCATTTCAATCATACATCATTACCCCACAGTAATTGGTGGTCTACAATGACTGAAGAAAATTTTTAAAAGAGCCTTTATCTATGGAAAGAGAGTTGTCAGACATGCTCTATATCCAATACATTCACCTCATGCAATAAACTATTTACCAAAGACCTTGATAAGAAATATAACAAAAGTCATGAATAAGAGACACAAGAACTTGGTGGAAAAGGCCTCAATCCATCTCACATTTTTTATTCATTCCAATGATACAAATATATAATATATAAGTGAAACCTTCTCACTTTATCTCACATTGACACCTCATCATGAGATAAAATAGGAGGCAAAGTAGGATATAGAACACACTTAGGATAAAAACCATATCCCATAATGTCAAATATGCAAAGGTGGTGTAGGAATTCATGATTGTATAGAGTGTCATAGGATAACAGTCCCCCCCTCAATCACAAGTCAAAAAAATAATACCAGCAAAGCAAGTGCATAAACTAGTACCATCTCCAAATCTTCATGTTGAAACTCCTAAGCTAAGCCTCGATGAAGAACTTCCTGAAAAATCACCAAATCTAGATGTTGCAAACCAAGAGGAGTGAATCATATGCACTCTGACACATCCCTAAAAGTTCCTAACAACTCAATTAAATGCCAAGCTGCATTGCAGAAGGATCTAGTGTTCCTCTGGTAGGTTGAATGGCCATTTAGGTGAACAAAATGTCCACAATATTTCTCTCAAAATCAACAACCCAATCTCGCATCCTATGTATGATTCCAATACAAGACATTGAAAAATAATTATGCCAAAGTATTCCATCTATAGACTATTGATTCCCATTTGGTCATACGTTTGTTTCCCATATCGCTATTTGTTTGTGTTGTTGAAACTTTTAATTACACCGAAAGGCGTATACCTATTGGAGATGGGCACAATTAATCACCTTTTAATCTAAAATTCTAATCTGATGGCTAACAATTGAAGATGTTGGCATATACTTAGTCGTCCTCCCAAATCAATGAATGTGATTTACCCTTCATAACTTCCTTGTATTTTTGAATGCATCAGTTAATGTGTTTACTTTTTAACATTTACCTAATCATATTAAGAAATTATTGTACCACCATATGATTGCCACGTTTAACTGATTAACCTTTGGAATTACCACGTTTAATTTTTGGATTTCCTCAGCTCTATGTGCGTTTCATATTGGATCGCCCAGCCATCTTATTTCGACGTTCACCAGCCACTTTGCGGTTGTTCTAGTATAACAACCATCGTCAATTTCCCCCTTTATTAGTTAACAAAAAAAAACACAAGTGGTTTTTGGTTGACCATGAACTGTATTCATTGGATATTTTCACTCCCCCACTTAAGGGGTAGGAGAGTTTCATAAGTGTACTCCCTCATTTGAGGTGCAAGAGATTACCATACTCATTTCACTATATGTTGCAAGACCCATCTTTAATAAAGATTGAAATCTATCGTCAAACTATTATAATCACTTGGTTTTTAATGACCATTACCAAGGATTGATCCATCGATGGTGAATATTTAAACTTGAAGGTTTGTTTCATTTGGGGCATATTTCCATTGAATGATTTTTCTTGTCAAAACGCTGACAAGGATGGATATCAAAACATTGATCTTCCATATGAACAGTTCTTTGAAAATGTTGGAACTTGGGTTTTTTCTCATTGATTTCTGATATTTATTTATCAAAAAATCCTCCACTCACAAACTTAATTGGTTTTGAGTAATCTTGGATATGAAAGTTTTCATCTTTGTCATATCATAACCCATGTCGGTTTTTGTTGAATTGTATTTGTTCCCAAGGTTTGATGATGGGATTGGAAATATCATGTTGACCTTGAATATGCACAACTTTGTTGAGAACACACTTATAATGAGGGGGAGTTAATTAGTATAAGAAAAAATTTAAATTTTTCAAATATTCATCAACCATAAGAAAAAAATCACATATTAATTGTAGAACATGGAACACAAGATTTACGTGAAAACCATTTCAGGAGAAAACCACAAAAATTATCTTTATAATTATTTATAGGAAATAACCTATTGTTACAAACATTTTTAGGCACCAACCTACTAGAGACACCAATACCCACTGGTGAAAAAATTTGTAGGCATCAACCTAATCTTACATATCTTCGTAGACACCAATAACCACCACTAAGAACCAACTTGGAAAGAGACACCAATCCTTTCAAATATTCGTAGACACAATCTACTAGAGACACCAATCCCCATTGCTTAGAACCAACTTAGCAAGAGAAACTAGTACTTACAAATCTTCATAGACACCAATCCCCACCACTAAGCACCAACTTAGCAAGAGACACCAATATCTGAGCTGCACCAACCTTCACTAAGTTTGTTTGTTATTTCTTCCTTCACCAGGTATGCTCATGACTTATACCTTTACCAGGTATACTCACTACTTATGCCTTCACCAAGTCTTCTCACTAATTTTTCCTTTATCAAGTCTAACCAAAATTTGAATTTCCAAATGGCAACTTTCCCAAAGCTTGTTGTTTTGGGACTCTTCCCAAGAATGAACTTGTACAGCATGCCATGTATCCAACTTTTTAAATCTGATTTTGAGACTTTTACCTAAGGTACTTATGTATATCTTCTCTATATTTGAAAAATATCAAGGTTTGAAACATACCATAAAATAAGTTACAAAAAAAATGCCAAACTTACCTTTTTTAAACTAATTTTAGGATCTTTCAAGAACTCTAACTTCCACATGGCATATCTCCAAAAGTATAGAAAAATATCATTTGATATTTTTACCACATGTACAAAAATATATCACCTCCGTCTCTACAAAATATTAGGGTCTGAAACATCCTATAAATTGAGTTAGATCTAAAGTTCCAAGCTTGCCTATTTGAAACTAATTTCAAGAGCATTCAAGAACCCTAACTTCGACAAAGCATATCTCTAAAAGTATAGTGAACCAACATCCGATATTTTTACCACATTTGCACCAAGATATATCATGTCTCTACAAAATCTCACGGTCTTAAACATCCCATAAAATTACTTATAGTGAAAGTACCAAGCTGACATGTTTGAAACTGATTTCATGACCATTCAGGAACCCTAACTTCCATAGGGAATATCTCTTAAATTATAGTGAACCAACATCTCTGGAAGTTTTTTGAAGATCATGTTTCCAAACAAGAAAATTATATGTCCAATGCTAATATTGCCAATGGAAAAGGATCTTTCACATGTAGAATTTTATGGGTGTGTGGGTGGGGCTGAGAGATGAAAGGAAAGTGTGGGGAAATAGTTGAAAGTATTTATTGAAATTTATCCATATGGATATCATTTCAATTGTACATCATTACCCCACAGTAATTGGTGGTATACAATGACTGAAGAAATTTTTTAAAAGAGCCTTTATCTATGGCAAAAGAGTTTTCAGACATGCTCTGTATCCAATACATTCACCTCATTCAATAAACTATTTACTGAAGAACTTGATAAGAAATATAACAAAATTCATGAATAAGAGACACAAGAACTTGGCGAAAAAGGCCTCAAGCCATCTCACATTTTGTATTCATTCCAACGATACAAATATATAATATATAAGTGAAACCACCTCAATTTATCTCACATTGACACCTCATCATGAGATAAAATAGGAGGCAAAGTAGGATATAGAACACATTTAGGATAAAAACCATATTCCATAATGTCAAATATGCAAAGGTGGTATGGGACTTCATGATTGTTCCTCTTTTGAAGCCTTGTTGTTTTAGATATTTGTCAAGTCTTGAATGTTGGAGATATTACACACTCACCTAGTATTTATTTTCCTAGGTTGACTAGTCTATGTTGATGGCATCCATGGTTAGAGATATTATCCCCTAGATGATGGCACCACATCCTTTTCAGTATTGAGCCAATTACACCTCAGTTAAACTAGTGGAGCGAAGTCTTGCATGGAAACCTTGGTATTATCACCAAGTGTTACATGAATACCTCAATATCATCACCATGAGGGTGCACTTACCTTGGTATCATCACTAGGAAGGCGCCACACATGTCCATCTTAGATTCTCTCCTCACTCCACTTGTGATTAGTCAGTTAACTGATGACTGTGTGGCCAGTTAACTAGGACTAGGTGGTAGTTCACTTCAGATTTTGTCAGTGAGTGCTCACATCTCTCTAGATCACTACTATGGTGCATTAGTTTTCTCATGTAGAATATATCATGTGTATTTTTACTATTCTCTTGTTATTTAATACAATCCATTATTTCTCTCAAGATTGTCTCTCTTCTCTTCTCTTCTCTCTCTCGCGCGATTTGTGTGATTTTTCTACTAGCTAGGTTCACTTTGAAAACTTCACATGGTATCAAATCCTTGATTGTTAGGAGAAAGAACATAAGCATTTTATTTGTAGGTATAGGAGGAAGATGCGGTCAAAAAATATGGATTACTCGTCAAAATTACTTCTCACGCATCATAACTACTTCAAGTGGAAGCTAAAAATTTTGCATCAATTCATACACAGAGGCTTGTACCAGATTACCATGGCTACAGAGGTGGAGCCAACATCTGCTATCGAGAATAATATGTATCTCAACTGCATGGATGAGGCCTATGGCCTTATCTACATGTTGATGTCCCTCGAGCTTATGTTTCACATTGAATCTTGTACCACACTAGATGAGATTTCAAAAACGTTGGAGGATCTATTTGGAAAACAAGATGAAATGAGAGGTCATATGTTGGAAGTAGAGTTGAATTCCTTAGATACAAGGAATTTTGATAACATCTAGGACTTCTTTATGAATTTCAAGTCCCTCCTCCTTCATATAAATGGATGTGGAATAGACAAATCCACTCAACACAATCAGTTAATCATTTCTATCTTGGAAAAACTTGGTCTGAATTATGTTGTTTTTGTCTCATCATTCCATATAAGCATATTCACTTCAGAAGAAACCTAGAAAATGTCGACATTCGATCACTTTATTGAGTCTCTAGCGCATGAGCATGATAAGCTCATCAAAATGGGGATAATCAAGGGACCCAATGCACAAGCACTTGTTTTGCATGAGAGAAGAAGCACTTCCAATTCAAAGCCCAAGAAGAAAATCAAGGGAAAGGTGCATGCAAATCCAAAGAAGGAAGGGTAAGCTAAACCCTTCAATGATTCCTTAGGCTCCAAAATGGAAAAGGAAATAAAGGGAAGACTAAATACGGTTACTTCAACCGCGAATATCATCTTAAATCGGCATGCATAAAGAAATAGATTGACCTGATGGCACAAATACTTCAGAAGAATAACTTCGGGGATCACATTCCCAAAGCTGCAAAGAATAAGTTGGAAGATCAAGCACCAACAAAACGAGGAAACTCTAATGCACCGATTTTTATTAACTCTTTTCATGATCCATGGATCTAAGATTCAGGTGCATCCCATCATATGGTAGCAACAGAAAATGTTGTATCTTCTATTTATGCATGCATGGGTCCTCCCATACTCATGGGATATGACACCCCAGTTGATGACCAAGGGAGAGTAGAACTCCAACATGGAAGTTTTTGGAATGTTTGCATGTTCCAAAACTCTCCATAAATTTTCTCATTGTTTATCAAATAATGCATTCTAGTACAAGAAAAAGGGTGGAATTCACACATGATTATGTAACCATATATGATATGCCTGATAAGTCCACCATTGTTTTTGGTGAGGTAAACCACCAATCGCATTTGTATAAATTCAATCGTTTTATTGCTAAATCTGATTTTTCTTTACTACTGACACATCCTGATGATAAAATTAGATTATGTCACAAGAGATTCGGCCATATAAACTTCAAATACATGCAACCACTATGAAAATAGGAAATGCTCACTGGCATTCCCAACATACACTTTTCCAAATTATTGTGTTAAGGATGTGTTCTTGGAAAACATCCTCAAGAGAAGTTTAAGGGAAGGCTTGAAGGGCCTCCTCTCCTTTGGAACTCACCCACGGTGATCTAATGGGACCCTTTTCACATTCATCCATCAGAAAAGTGAGGTATGTTCTTACATTTATTGATGATTTCTCACGATACACTTGGGTGTATTTTTTCAGGAAGAAGTCAGAATTTTTTGAGCATCTCAAAGACTTCAAAGCACACACAGAGACTCGGTCCAGAAGAAAGATCAAAATATTCCACACAGACAATGGGGGGGAATCTGTGAACCAATATGTCCAGCATCTTTGTTTAGAGACAAGTATAAAGATGTAGTACACAATACCTTAAACTCTGCAGTCGAACGGAGTAGCCAAGCGGAAGAACAGATCCCTCAAGGAGATGGCCACTTGCATGTAGCATGAAATATCTCTACCACCCAAGCTTTGAGTTGGGCACTTAAATGTGCTAACCAAATTCAGAACAGATCTCCTCACAAATATTTCAAGGATCATAATCTTGTTGCGGCATGGAGCAACAACATACCAGGAGTCAACCACTTCCAAATATTTGGATCATGAGCATGGGCCCGCAAACCCTATGAAAATAGAAAAGCATTAGACTTGTAGAGTACGACATGCATATTCATGGGATATCCAAATGGTGTGAAGGGCTACAAGTTACTTGATTCCTCTACTGACAATCTCATCATTGAGAATAGTGTTTAGTTTTAGGAAAATCACTTGCATGCACCATTGGAGCCACATGCAAAGACCTATGTACCATTTCCTGCACTATACATTAGTGATGATGAGTCCACTCATTCAGATCATGGTTCAAATATGAGTTCTGAATATGATGATGAGCATGTAGATGTTGAGCCACCACAAATGCCCAAGTGGGAATAAACCACCCTATAGGCAGCAGGAGACCTTGTGAGGGATCGAGTAGGTCACATAAGGATGAGGTCTCAGTTTGAGGATCCTCCTCATGCACTTATAGTAACCGAACTAGTGATTCCCATGCATTTCTATATGGTTCTAGCTTCATACCCGCAGACGTATGTAGAGGTTGCAGGGAATCCCTTTTGGGAAGTCTCTATGCAAGAGGAGTACAACTCTCTCCTTGAGAACTAGACTTGGGATCTAGTTCAGCTTCCTTCAGACATGAATCTTGTCATATGCAGATGGGTTTATGGGACCAAGAAGGTAGTTGACGGATAGGTGAGAAGGTATAAGGAAATATTGGTTACCAAAGGTTTTCAATAAATCCATGGGATAGACTATGATGAGACCTTTTCTCCCGTAGCAAAGATGGACTCCATCCAATTGGCCCTTTCCATTGTAGCAGTCAGGGGGTGGGAAGTTCACCAAATGGACGTGAAGAATGTCTTTATTCATGGAGATCTCTCAGAGGATATTTACATGTGCTAGCCCTAGAATTTCATACAGAACTCATCCTTAGTATGTCGACTGAAAAAGTCACATTAAGGCCTCAAGCAAGTTCCTAGAGCATGGTATGCGAAGATGGATTCCTACTTGATTTCTTGGCATTTTTTTAAATGAAAATAAGATCCAAACATCTACATCCTGAGAACCTCAGACTCCTTGTCGGTATTAGTTCTCTATGTTGATGACCACCTAATCATAAGAATTTTGACCTCAACAATTGTTGTGGTCAAAGACATTTTTCATGACAGGTTCTCTATGACAAAAATGGGTCCATTGCATTATTTCCTTGGTCTTGAGATCAGTCAGTATTCTTTAGGCATCAAGCTATCTTAGACTAAGTATTCCATGGATCTCTTGGTTACATTTTACATGATCGACTGCAAGTCGATAGCCACACCCTTTCTATATGGGGTACATCTTAAGGATGGTGGGGATACACCAATGGTGGACATCACCTTGTATCAATATCTTGTGGGGAGCCTTATATATATCACCCACACTCGACCATATCTCTCATATGTAGTAGGGGAAGTTTCCAAGTACATGCAGGAGCCACATGAGCTACACTGGAACATTGTTAAGTGCATCCTCAGATATGTTCAAGGCACCAAAAGTTATGGGATCCACTATGCAACAGGTTTTTTATTGGATCTCATGGGATTCATTGATTCTGAATGGGTTGGTGACAACACAAATTGCAAGTCCACATCTGGGTACGTGCTTAGTTTGGGTTTTGGTCTCATCTGTTGGTCGATCAAAAAGCAGTCAGTTATTTATTTATCGTCAATAGAGGCAAAGTACAAAGGAGCGATCAACATCATTATTCAGGCACTTTGGCTTCATAACTTCATCACTGATCTCAACATCCAGTTCCACCATTCAACTATCATTTGGTGTGGAAAACGGAGTACTCTCAATTTTTGCAAAGACCTAGTGCAGTGACAATAGACCAAACACATCAAGATCCATATGCATCACATCAAAGAGTTGGTACATGATAGGATCATTGATTTGCAATACTTCCCATCCACCAAACAGACTACAGACATATTCACCAAGACATTTACTGAGAAAAATTCCCACCTTTTGCGCGATCGTCTTGGAGTGAAAAACACAGTTTCTTAGCAACTACTTTTGTTCCTTCTTCATTTTTTATGCATTGTGCTATGAGGGGGATTTTTTCCCATGATATTTTTCCTCTTTCCTCTAATTTTAGTGTTTCATTCTCATATGCATTGTACAATGGGTACCTAACATGGCCTTGGTTGCTTGGACCCATTCATCATGTACACCCTAGTAGTGTTTAGGGGGGTGTTGGAGATATTACACACTCACCTAGTATTTATTTTCCTAGGTTGACTAGTATATGTTGAGGGTGCCCCTAGTTAGAGATATTATCCCCTATATGAGAACATTACCCTCTAGATGACGGCTCCACATCTTCTTCAATATTGAATCAATTACATATCACTCAAAATATTGGAGTGGAGTCTTGCATGTAAACCTCGGTATTATCACCAAATGTTACATGCATACCTTGGTATCATCACCATGAGGGCACACTTACCTTAGTATCATCACCAGGAAGGTGCCAACATGTGCATGCTAGATTCTCTCCTCACTCCACTTGTGATTAGTCAGTTAATTGATGATCGCATGGCCAGTTAACTAGGACTAGGTGGAAGTTCACTCCAGAGTCTCTCAGTGAGTGCTCACATCTCTCTAGATCACTAATATGGAGAATTAGTTTGCTCATGTAGAGTATATCATGTGTATTTTTACTATTATATAATTATTTAATACAATTCATTCTTTCT
>WSFP011499765.1:0-13972 GCA_009831015.1 Picea engelmannii | reverse complement strand
GGACAGATCCCAATACTAAAGAACATCGACTTCAATATAGGTGACATAAAGAACTATGCTATGCTCGCACCCCACCGGTACATGACGAAGTCAACTGGGAATAATCCTCGCCTGGTATCCCATCCATGGATTAAGGGACTGGCTCAGTCCACTATGCTAAATGTGATGAAGAGTCCCCATTTTGTCTGCCACGAGGAGGTTAATGCTTGCTTTAAAATCCTTTTGTCGTGCTATCATGGCGGATACCTATGGCTCAACTGGAGGATTACCATGGATCCGACACTGATCCACTAGATTACAGGATTAAGCATGAAGGGACCCAACCCTCAACAATTTTATCTAGGGAAGGCCTCAGACTGATCCTTGGTATAGCGCATCAAGGAGGCTTAAGGGGAAGTAAAAAATGGAAAGTGAGGTTACAAGGTAGCCTCTATCTAGGATGGCGCATTGTGCCTCGCTTGCCAACTCATAGCTAAAAATCTAGTAAGAAAGAACCGCCCCACATAGGTCACCGGGTTCGTGGTGGACCTTGCAAGAAAATGTGTGGAGGGAATGCAAATGAATTGGGTGAGTTACCTCATCAATGAACTCAATAAGGATTTCCGCAAAGCTCAATATTTAGGATATGAATTCCACTTTAGATGGTTGATCGTGTTGATCTCATTTGTCGCTTGGAAAATTACTGAAGGAGCCACCTTTCCAGAGATTGAACCCTCGGAATTGTTGGCCACTAGTTTCTCTACCTTGTGGTACACCAATGACATGTCAAATAAATGGCATTCCAACTTTGTGTTTCATGCCTACTATCAACAACTAAAGGTTTCCATCGAGTCATTTCCACGCAAGAAACTACGCACCTTGCACCAGTACAAATCAATAACCAAGTTCCGTGCAGATTCTCATTTCATCTATATCACTGCGCACAGAGATGAGAACAAGGAAGAGTTACATTCATACTACAAACTAACATATGAAGAAATAGAGAATATCACAAAGGAGTGGCCAAAGGATTTCCTTGTACCTTTTGCTTATGCAAAAGTCTCCGACACTGACACCATAGGAAGCCCCATGGTCACCCGGGTCGAGCAGGTCAGACAGTCCAACGGGATGAAGAAGAAGAAGAAGAAGGAAGAAGTCCAGAATATAGAGACCGATGAGGAGGACAATGTCTATGAAAAAAATGGATCTGACTTGCTCAGAGGACGAGGAGAAGACCAGGCAGATGGACAAGGAGGAGGGGATGAGAAAGGAGAAGGTGAAGCTTCACCGCCTCAAGATCCCCCTACTGAAACAGTAACACCATAGAAGAGGAAGGTTTCTCCAAAGAAACCTTCGGCAAGAAAGAATATGCACGCTAGTAAGCCATAGTTGGAGGCCATGCTCATAGAGGATGATATCAGTCTAGTATGTGGATCTATGGAGGACGCTTCCGAGGAAATCTTGCAGAGATATGGAGAGAAGTAAGAGGAGATTTATGGAAGGGTCGAGAAATAATTAAAGGAAATACAACAAGCTATTTGTTTGTTTCGCAAAGTACCTATTGCACCCCCCTCGTCATAGATTGCAGAATTGGGGGATGAGCCAGCCCAATTGAGAAGACTTGCAGATGGGATAGAAGCTCAACTTCAGAGAATCTAGGAAGAGAAGGAGAATGATACAAAATCCTTGAAACAAGAGAAAGACGAATCAATAGAACAATTACATGTAGCATGGTACAGTCTGACAGCCTATGAAAGTGAGAGAGAAGAGTTTCGGGCGATGCTCCAGGAGGACAAAGCTCAACTACAGAGAGAAAAGGAGCAACTTCTGGTAGAGAAGAATGTGGTTAAATAAGCAGTGAATAAATCATGTCGCTCTATGACAAGCTTGGCATAGGAGGACCAGAAGTCAGTTGAGGTTCAAGTGATGAAGCTTGTTGTGACCATCCAATAGCTTCAAACAAGGATAACAGAACTGGAGGCTCAAGCAATGTCGAGCACCCCATAGGAGGTGATTGACCGTAGGGAGAAAGTTGATAAGAAAAAAGTAGGAAGGATAAGAGCCCTAGCCTCATAATGCAAACAACTGAGCGATAGAAGTGCATAGACATATGAATGCTTCACAGAATATCTAGAGATAAGGAAACTGGAATCATAGTTACAAGAGGCACAATAGAAGGCACTCTCCATGCAGGTGCAGATGAAGCTGCTCACCACAGTTGAAAGAATGAAAATGTAATATCCTCGGGCTAAACCCGATTGTAAATGTAAATACAAATGTACTTAAGCTGGTGATTTTCTTTGATATCATTTTTGTATGCACATTTCATGGCATAGTGCACGCATGTACTACGCAGTAAAATGAGGAAGTGTGCACATTCCAGGATATCGCGCGCAGCATCTTAAGTGCGTGCGATGTTGAGGCCAGGGAGCCTTTGTGTATATGATATGTTTTATAGGCTGGTGAGATACTTATTACAAGCTAGGATGTTTATGTTTTGATTAGTCCGGAGAGCCTGGATGTTAAAGGTCGGTGCACCTGTTTTTGTACATGTCTCATATTTAATATAAAATACATCGTTGTGCGTAGGCCGACCATGATAAAAGAGATGGGGGACTAAACTCCACTAGTCGAGGAAAGGGTGGGGGCCAAAAGTTAAGGAAAAAAGTATAATCTAGGGAGATTAAGCCAAAAAGGAATATTATATTAATATTTCTTAAAGTATAAAGTATGGATAATTATGTTATCCTAAGTTATAAAGTTGGGGACAAGTGGACCAAAGTAGTTTCCAACATGACAACTGTCAAGTTGGGGACATGCATACATATTGTTGGGACTTACCTCATTTTGACATCTCCCCCATCATTCTGAGGATCATCTTTTCCATCATTCAGGGAGGATTCCATGACCATTTTCACTCACGCAGTCATTTATCCTCAGAAAATCATTTTCATTGTATCTGAACCTGTATCCACAGCCATTTTGTGTTGGTGTACCTAGTTATCTTGGGAAGTTGGACTGAAGAAGCGGGTTGTTAGGCCCATGGGATATTGAAGAGGTGAGTTGTCAGGCCCATGAGTAATTTCTCTCTGGGTGAGATAATTGTTGGGAGGTGACTTCCTGAAGGTTCTAAACTATAGCTACAGGGATCTGAGACTTCCTATCCGGCCTGTTGTTGAAGCCCTGGGAGGGAAGTGGGGCAGCCGAAGGACTGTTGAGCAGAGAAGGGGCACACTTCCTTGGGTGGGACATGCATGTGGGGAATGAGAGAATGTAGGTTGTTAGTTTGAGTAGGCACCTATGATGGATTCTTTCATGTTTTCCATGAGCCATTAGCCTAGTTAGAAACCCTTTTACCTGGGTGGAGTTTAGTCCCTGCTCGGGGGTGACTCACTGTTGAGAGTGATGAACAGTGTGGTCTAAGTCTGGGAGGTTCGTGGAAGGTCTGCACACAGTTGGTGATATTCTTACCAAGATAAGTGTTAACTATGTGATAAATTTACATGCTGCATTATTATTTTTGTGCTTAGTTTTACGGATTTATCCTATGTATGATTTATAACTGTATTTATATTTTATGGATATTTCCTGTATATGTTGCATGTATGCGATTACTGTTATTTCAGTATGAATTCATGCATTTACAAATGTATTTGTATGTTTATGTTTTATATATAAAGCTTCCGCAAGAGTTCTGCGTGTATATAGTTTTAATTGTAAGCAGTTAGAAAAATTGTATGTGGCATAGCTCAGTTTGAATGATGAGTATGTTACAGTATGTTCCGCACAGAGAAGGGTTGTGTTATTTGGCATAGAATTTCCCAGCCTGTGGATGGCTGGGGATGTTACAAATTGGTACCAGAGCTTCAGTTTTCAACACTGAGCCTGGATGGGCCGGAAAGGTTGATTTGAAGAAAAATGTCACAGAGGATTTATTTCAAAGTGGCCAAATTTCAGTTTGTAGAACGTCCATGGTAAAAAGTAACAACAACTGGGCGAAAATGGGGAAAAGCCCTAATTTTTGCAGAAAAATTCACGAGGATTTGATGTGCATAAAGGTGAATGTGCGCAGTTGGGCACACCAAAAATTCATGATGCACAGTGAAAATCTTGTGATAGGTAAAATTCGGCACTGCACAACAAGCTATTGGCATGTCGTTCGCGTGCTAAATTTCGGTGCAGCGCGGAAAAATGTTTGTGTGCAGATGCGCGCTTTAAATTTAGCATTGCATGGTGTGCACATACATAGTAATGGTTCACGTGGTGTGCACAGTATTGCAAAGCATATAGGAGTTTGGTTGGTGTGCGCACAGTAGGAGTATAATTTGTCTCATGACAATGTAATCAATGGTGCGCGTAGATTATTTTGCGCAGTGGGCATATTGAAATTTGCATGGTGCAATGCATAGAGAAAAATGCATGTGGAATATCAGTGTGCGATACAAAAACTGCACGCAATGGATATTGGCGCACAATGCAAAAGTAGTGCGCGCAAGTTATTAGCACGACGAAGAAGAAATGCATAGTGGTTATAGGTGCGTGAAAGCACGATTTACCTTGTGGTGTCGCTGTGCACGATAAATATGGGTGCACCGATTAAAATTTGTGTGCACGAAGTTGACTGGAAGGCGAACAACAACAGAAAGCAGCGAATTTTTGCGACATTTTATACTGTTCGAACTATCAAGAGGAGAAGTCTAATTAAGGTGATGAGTCTGAGTTTAATAGAAACTTTGCATGGCATTAGAGGAAAAAGAAACACACAACTGTATCGGAGCATTATTTAAAATGAATTTAGAGCTGGTTTGAGAAGAAATAAATATAGTCTAAATTGCTAAGCCGAGAGCATCTCATAGATGAATTTTGGGTTTTATATTCATCTAATTCAGACAGATGAAAGTGAAATATAAGATTACAAGAAACACATACCATGAAAGAAAACAAGACTCATATCACCACTAGTCAGAATCTTTTCACAAACAGTTCAAAGTCCACTTCTGCATTTATATATTCATTTTAATCCCAAAATTACAAAAAGTCTTCCTGCATAGAGGGTAGGGTCCTTTTCCATTTTTCTTCCTTGAGATAATATATATATATATAGAGAGAGAGGAATTATTTGTAGAACTTGAAACGCTCAGACTTTCGCATATTTCCAAAAGTAGAGATAAGTTACAAAAAGGGAATGATTTAAAATAACAGTTACCCATTTTGAAGGGATTGTTTAAGAATAGGTATGTCATCTCTGGGGCCCCTTCCCTCTACTACCAGTTGTCCAAATTGTTTTTTTCTGAAATGTTCTTAATTTTATTTGAGGACTCATTTCAGCTTAGCGATCTCCTCCTTTAGAGTATCTACCCAGAATGGTTGATCCTCTCCAACACTTTCAGTCGTTTTAGCTTTGGGTTCTTTCTTCTGTCACTTTCTTTATTTCTTCTTAACAACTCCCTTGTTGATTACCAGATCCCTCATAATGGGATTTAGCCTGACTTTCAATTTTGAGTCTGTAGCGGGTTCTGTGTGGAACTTAGTCGCTAGTATATGTGCAATTACCCTTTCCTCCTTACTAGCAGGAAAATCCACCATGTTGCCTGAATAACCAGTCTCACTAGATATATCTTTGTCCATGTACCTAAATTTTGTGGACACCAAAATTCTTTTACAGAGATCAGAAGGTCGAGCAAAGTTGGAGATTACTCCGTTTATGGATAATATGATGCCTCCATACTTGAGAATTGGTAGTTATAGAGTCCCAATCATGAATCACAGATGGACTTATGCACAAGTGCGTTGGTTTTCCATGCTTGGCTAATCCATTTCAAATAATTATCTTTTGAGTTTGTTACATGGCGGCGTTCACCTAACATAATCCGGCTGGGAAGTAACGAACGAGTGAAACAGGGTGATCTGACTAGCCATCGCCTGTCCCACGAGTGGTGGTTTTGACATATTGAAACATGTGACATCGAGACTTTGGTGAATGTGGTTTCAGTTTAAAACTTTGAGTTATTAACAGGTGAGAAGGTTGGAGTTTAGTTAAAAATAAGAAGAGGTACTCAAGGAAAGAGTGCTATGACAAAATATTTCATAAGATGATCAAAAGCCAAGACCACAAAATGTCAAGGTATGAATCTGAATGCAGCCATAAAATCTTGGGAGGCCACTACAATAAGTCCTCTCATGTTAGTCAAGTATTCAATGGAATCTGGACAGAGGAATAAATCATGTAGTGAATGAATTAGTGAAATGGAATTCACTCCCAAAGAAACCAATAGACAGATTAAGCAATAGATTGGAGTCAAATCTTGTATAAAAAGGAATTGACTACCTGAATGACAGTAATCAGATAAAGAAAGAGGCTTATTTCATATTGGATAAGGAGTGCATCATATCCATGGATTAGCTATGAAATGAGAGTAATGCTTCCTTTATGGTTAGAAGAGTGCGCAGTGGAAGCATGGTATGAAGGGCATTATTTATGGCATGATAGAATTGGATTGTGCAAGGCAGGTTGAAATCAGATTGGTCAAGACAAGGGAAAGTAATACCCATTAAGAAAATTCAGGTGTTGATATGATCAGCTAAGGAAGGGATAAATCAAGTACCTCAAGAAGGAATTTGATGTTAATTGTCCAAGGTTACTCAAAAAACATGACTAGAAATAGAATTGGGTCATGTAGGAGTTGGATCAGAGGGATCTGAATAATAGTGAGATGCTGAAAATTAATATCAACATAATGTGTAGTTGCAAGTACATGAACATGCTAGGATAATGGAAGAAGAATTCATGAGATAGATGTCAAGAAAATGGGAATGCATGAAAACAATCCAAGAGGGAAAGAAGAATACTAGTAGATATTATTAATGCATTCCAAGGGTATTGAAGATATTTCAACACTTACATGGAGATGTCAAAGCCAAGAAAGACTTAAGGATGAAATGAATCTCTCTAGAGAGTCAGTAAAGAACCATGAAGAAGAAAATGATTCTGTGCATGGTTTTGAATACAAAAGGAATGGTTCCGGAGAAGAATCCATCTCAAATGAAATGGAACCATGAGTGACATTCTTAGGGGGTGGAGGTACCACTTGAAACTATGTTGGTAAGTTAAAATCTGTATTAAGTTCTTTTAATTAATTCTATGCAGCTAGGGAAGGAGGCATATGTCCATCCTTACAACATGCTAAGAGAATTGGCTATGCAAGCCAAGTTTGAGGCTAGTTGGCAAAGAGTGGAGAACAATGAAAGAAAACCCAAATACTAAATTATTCAGTCAAGGAAGAGCTGGAATAGTTCAGTTCTAAAAATAAATGGATGTTGAAGATCCATAGTATATAAGACAACAGGATTGGAATTATAATTCATCCAAGTATGGGTTGGGATAGATGGATCCAAGAAGTAAACAAAAGTTTAAGGTTAATATCAGTTTAGTATTTGGATGGAAAATAAAGGGAAGCCAAGAGTGTTTTGGCTAGAAAGTTCTCAGATCAGAAATAATCATGCACGGTGGTTACAGTGAAGAGCACTTGAAGGATCAGGAATTCAAAATAATGGAAAACTTATGGGATAAACAAGGAAACATGATACAGGAAGAAAAGAAGTTGTTGCAATTGCTGTAGCAACAAGTATTTCATGGCTTGTTGGGACAACCATAAAGTGAGGATGCTTGCATGTTGCAAGTGTTGCTGATAATGTTGTTGCATGTGGAAGAAAGCAGCAGAAGGATGAAATGTTGATTATAAGGCTGATAAGGAGGCATACGAGATTCTATTGTCATCAACTAATCAAGTAGCATTAAAATTTTCTAATGGAAACCATGCAGGTAAGTATTCATGTTTAGAAATTATGTTGTATTATTTCCAAAGGGAAATATATGTAAGAATTTCCCCAAATTGATTTTTTTTACTACGCTATATGGTATTGTTTAAGTGCATTGACAGGATTAAGTTACCACTAGGTGTGGTAAAGGCTAGAGGCCTATTATTTTATCAAATATTTAACTTTTGAATGCACACACTCACATAGTAGCATGTCGTGTCGATTTGGTTATGAGGCAATAACCAGAGAAAATAAAAGATAATAACTTGTTATAGGAATGCTGCTAAGAAAGCTAGTCATGTATGAGACCAGGACATGGTTGGATATGGCAAGGTATGGTTATAGAAAGGTTATGTGCCACAAAAATACCCAATGAGCTTCCTACTTTAAATAAAACTTGGACATCAACCTTTTTTCTAACACTAATAAACACTACATAATTGTATTCTTAGTGTAGTGTTCAGGTTGAAAAGGAAGGCATCCAAAGAATTGTGAAGACAATGGGATGTGTGTGGAGATGTGTTAAGACATTGGCCATATTTCCAATTTATGGATGGTGAGATGCATGACTTAGATAAAGTTCATTCTGAAAATCAATGCAAAGGTGCATTGAATAAATAGGCATTGAGAGTTGCACTCCTACCTAGTAAGTGGCAGAGTTTCACTCATACATGATGGAATTGTATACTTAACTGCATTTTGTTGAATGCATTATGTGATTTCATGTATATATGTTTTTGCATGGAAATAATTATACTAATGGTTGAAATGTTGCTAACTCATGAAGTTGAGAACTTTTCAGGAATTGATAAACATTGCAACAGGAAAGTTGCAAGTAAGGTGGTCACAGGAATAGTGACTACAGAAAATTTTTTGTTCAGAAAATTGAAGAAGTGAACTTGTTGTTGCTAATTAGGAACATGCATATGGATAGAATGACGAGTCATTCTATTTGGTTAAATTGTTTGATAATTGTGATTGAATTGCTAGGTGTGGGAAATTCTAAAATCATGTCATAAGGTGTTATACATGTTGAATTAGGATATACAGAAAATGCAGACCATCTGTTGGTTGTATGCAATATAAATAGAATTTCATATTTGGGAAAAGCCAAATTCCTTATGAAATTAATTGATTTGTAAAATGGAATTTTTATAATGCTCTCTCATGATAATTGCATATGTATGATGTAGATGAGATGATAATGATTAAAGTGGGAACTCTTGGAGCCACGGTGCTCCGAGACTTCTTGTTCGGCCTATGATAGAGCCCTAGAAGGGAAGTTGAGAAGCTAATGAACTATTGGACAGTGAAGGTGCATACTCCCTTGGGTTGTATAGGCACGTGGGGAAGAGAGACCATTGGTTGGAGTGTTGTTCAGGTTTTGTACCTTGGCCTATACTATGCTGATATTGATTGTGGTCCGTGGTTATCTTGGGAAGCCATTGTCCTGATGGAGTCATATCCCATGCTTGAGAATGGTATGTTGTTAAGAGTTTATCAACAGTGAGATATAAGTCTTGGTGGAACGTCATGGATTTTCAGCCAGCTGCTGCTTCAATGAAGTTTAATTGAAGCATGTAATAAGGAACAATGAGCTGAATTATTTCCTAAACTAGCTCTATGGAATAGAGCAATTGACTTCAAGTTGTAGTATACGTACCAAAATTGGTGTTGGAAAGTAAAGCACCATATGGGTAACAAGATTTCAATATCTAAAGCTTGGATATTTTAAATAATTTGAATGGTACATGCTATATAATACACTGATGATTTTTGAAAATTTTGTTGTATATGTATACATGATGCACTGAGGACAGTGCATAAATAAGGGGAGGGGATTGTAATATCCCCAGGCTAAACCCGATTGTAAATGTAAATAAAAATGTACTTAAGATGGTGAGTTGTTTTGATATCATTTTTGTATTCACATTTTGTGGCATAGTGCACGCATGTACTGCGCAGTAAAATGAGGAAGTGTGCACATTCCAGGTTACCGCGCGCAGCATCTTATGTGTGTGCGATGATGAGGCCAGGGAGCCTTTGTGTATATGATATGTTTTATAGCTGGTGAGCCAGTTATTATAAGCTAGGATGCTTATGTTTTGATTAGGCCGGAGAGACTAGATGTTAAAGGCTAGTGCACCTATTTTTGTACATGTCTCATATTTAATATAAAATACATCGTTGCGTGCAGACCGACCACGATAAAAGAGATGGGGGACTAAACTCCACTAATCGGGGAAAGGGTGGGGGGAAAAAGTTAAGGAAAAAGTCTAATCTAGGGAGCTTAAGCCAAAAAGGAATATTATATTAATATTTGTTAAAGTATAAAGTATGGATAATTATGTTATCCTAAGTTATAAAGTTGGGGACAAAAGGACCAAAGTAGCTTCCAACATGACAAGTGTAAAGTTGGGGACATGCATACATATTGTTGGGACTTACCTCATTTTGAAATCTCCCCCATCATTCTGAGGATCATCTTTTCCATCATTATTTCCATCATTGAGGGAGGATGCCATGACCATTTTCACTCACGCAGTCAGTTATCCTTAGACAGTCATTTTCATTGTATCTGAAACTGTATCCATATCCATTTTGTGTTGGTGTACCTAGTTATCTTGGGAAGCTAGACTGAAGAAGCAGGTTGTTAGGCCCATGGGATATTGAAGAGGCGGATTGTCAGGCCCATGAGTAATTTCTCTCTGGGTGAGAGAATTGTTGGGAGGTGACTTCTTGAAGGTGCTAAACTACAACTACAGGGCTCTGAGACTTCTTTTCTAGCCTGTTGTTGAAGCCCTGGGAGGGAAGTGGGGCAGCCGAAGGACTCTTGAGTAGAGAAGGGGCACACTTCCTTGGGTGGGACAGGCATGTGGGGAATGAGAGACTATAGATTGTTAGTTTGAGTAGGCACCTGTGATGGAGTCTTTCCTGTTTTCCATGAGCCATTATCCTGGTTAGGAACCCTTTTACTCGGGTGGAGTTTAGTCCCTTCTCGGGGGTGACTCACTGTTGAGAGTGATGAATAGTGTGGTCTAAGGCTGGGAGGTTCGTGGAAGGTCTGCACGTAGTTGGTGATATTCTTACCAAGATAAGTGTCAATTGTGTGATAAATTTACATGTTGCATTATTATTTGCATGCTTAGTTTTACGGATTTATCCTGTATGTGATTTATAACTGTGTTTATATTTTATGGATATTTCCTGTATATGTTGCATGTATGCGGTTAGATTATTTCATTATGAATTCGTGCATTTACAGATGTATTTGTATGTTTACGTTTTATATATAAATCTTTCGCAAGAGTTCTACGTGTATATATTTTGAATTGTAAGCAGTTAGAAAAATTGTATGTGGCATAGCTCAGTTTGAATGTTGAGTATGTTATAGTATGTTCTGCACAGAGAATGGTTGTCTTCTTTTGCATAGCATTTCCTGGCCTGTGGATGGCTAGGGATGTTACAAAAAAGATCCCAGGAGTAGCGCGTAGTTTAACAACAAATCACTGCTCTCCAAGGTAGGGTAATGGAAGTCGCACATAAACTATAAACTATGTAGGATGAAGATTGCAAGGTGGTCGAATAAATTGAAGGACATGGCTCATGACTAGACAAAGTAGTTGCAACAGTGGAACAATGCCTGGAAGGGCATGTTACAGAGAAGACAATACAAGAGCTCACTGAGCAGGAGGTTCAGGTGAAGCAACAAGTCGAGGTAGCTCGAGTCTAGCTCGAGGCCTTCGAAGCAGCATTGAACAGACCTGAGTGTCTTGGGACAAGTCATAAGTGAGTGTTGGGGGCCTATTGGCCCTCGACCAAGTTTTGAGGAAACCTTGGTCAGGGTTGGACCATGTTTTGGACTTTGACAGGCTAGTCGAAGAAGGAGCGCCCTGGCGGAGCTGAGATCGTGGATCTCACTTATTTTGTGGGGTATGTGGACCCAACAAGGGATTATTTAGGGTTTTTGTAATGGGTTATGGGATGTCGGCCCATGGGTTTACCCATGATTAGGCCTTATTGTAAGGGATTGTAAAAGTATAAATAAGTAGTAATGTATGGTAGAAGTAGCTAAGCTAAGTGAAGCGAAGTGTGGTGGCTAAGTGCAAGTAGTTTTGGGTTGCTTTGTGCAAAAATGTGTGTATGTGTTAAGGCTCTGTGCTCGATAGAGAATATCGATCTATGCCTAGACCTAGTTTTTGAAGGAGGATCTGGTGCTCAATGCATAGATATCATGTCCTATGCGAATCTTAGCTTTGTGTCTTAGTGCATAGGATCAGATGAATGTAAGATTCATAAGAATAATAAAGAAGACGAAGTAGTTGGTGGACGTAGCCCCACACTGGGGTGAACCACATATATCTTTTGTATTTGGTTTTCTTTGTGCTATGTTGTTTATATTATGAATCTGCTCAGTGATTTTATGTATGATAGATAGATCTGTTGATTCTTAGTGCTCTAATTATCTTAAAGATAAATGAATGTTATGTCTAACTCAGTGCTATGTGCTAAGTGGTTGAAGTGCTTAAGCTTTATTGTTATTGCACCAATCTATCTTTTGGTTTTCTCTGTGATGTTAATAAGGCTAATGAACTAATGTATCTCATCTCCTAAGTGTTTGTGCGAAGTGTTATTATCACAAATCTGTGTCCCATCTCAGTTACAGACACTTGCGTCTTATAACCCCCCTGCTTCTACCTCGGGTGAGACTTCGCCTGCTTTGTAGGTATTGTCGAAAGGGCCGGTAGTTAGGGTTTTGTTGGTGTGTTGTTGAGCATTGAACCCTGGGTCTGCCCCTATGCCAACACCAAGTAATGACATTTCAAATTCATTATGCATATCCTTTGCAAATTTTTGGCTTAACTTGTCATCATCACTACCAAAAATAATATCATCAACATAAACTTCAATTAATAAAATACTATCTTGACTTACCTTGATGTAGAGGTTGATGTCTTCACTTCCTTTTCTAAACCCTGCATGCTGTAGATATTTATACAGTCTAGATTACCATGCTCTAGGAGTTTGTTGTAGACCATACAAGGCCTTATTTACTTTACACACATAATCTGCTTTCTCTGACAACTGAAATCCTTCTGGTTGTTCAATGTAGACTTCTTCTTCAAGTTCCCCATTCAGAAAATATGATTTATGTCCATCTGATACACTTTAATATTTTTGGAGCATGCATAAGCTAAAAGCAATCAGATTGCTTCCATTCTGGCAACTGGGGAGTATCTTCTAATTCGATTCCTTGAACCTATGCATATCCTTTACATACCAATCTAGCTTTCTTCCTTGTAACCTGTCCATCATCATTCAATTTATTCCTATATACCCACTTCATGTTGATCACATTCTTATCCTTTGGTCTTGGAACCAATTCCCAAGTGTCATTTTTCTCTATTTGATCCAATTCTTCATCCGTGGCCTTATTCCAAAATTCATCCTTGCTGGCCTCTTAAAAACATGTTGGTTCAATCATAGATGTGAGTGCTAGGTGTGTTTGTTCTAGTGAACACATTCTTCTTCTAGTCTCAACTCCTGCATCTTTTTTTCCGATAATTTGATCTGAAGGATGATTCTTCTGTACTCATTTTCTAGGTGTCTTTGGAGGCACTTGATGAAATTTCTCTTCTGCTTCTATCAGATCCTCTTCATATTCCCCTTCTTTTTTATCTTTTGTTTTTTCTTTGTAAAGTTGTTCCATTGATTCATTTTCTGATTCCTTTAATTGTTCTCTACTTGTTTCATCAATTGTTACATTGATGATTTCCACAACTTTGTTCAATATCAGGTTGTAACACTTGTACACTTTCCTTGTACTTGAGTAACCGACAAGTACTTCTTTGTCCACATGAGAGTCAAACTTTCCCATCCTGCCATCTTCTCTTTTGATGTAGCATTTGCTTCCAAAAACCCTGGGTCTGCCCCTGTATTTAGGGTTCAACGCTACAACAACGCACCAACAAAACCCTAAATACCGGCCCTTTCGGCAACACCTGTGAAGCAGATGAAGTCTCACCTGAGGTAGAGGCAGGGGTGGTTGCAGGACTCGGATGTATAAAAACTTAGCTGGGACACAGGTCTGTGATTGTAATACTTAACGGAGCACTTAGCACTGACAATTCATCAATATTTGACCACTATCTACTTTGCAGATAAAACAGAGCAT
>WSFP011499758.1:0-13973 GCA_009831015.1 Picea engelmannii | reverse complement strand
CTACTCCAAGCTATCAACAGTGGGTCACCCTCGAGCTGGGACTAAACTCCACCCAGGGTAAAGGGATTCCTAGGCTAGGCTGAGACTATGGAAACCTGCACAATGAAACATGAAGGTTTCCCTCCAAGGAGCCTACTTACACCCACTTCTCACAAACTCTCATTCCCCACATGCCTGTCCCACCTCGGGAATATACACCTTCACTATTCCATAATCCATTGGTTGCTCCACTTCCCTTCCAGGCCTTCAACAACATGTCGAATCAGGAATTATCATAGCTCTGTAGTTGTTTCTAGACACCCTCCAGGACAAATCATTTCCCCAACAACCTATCTCACCTGGAGAGATTTTCTCATAGGTTTGACAACCTACTTCTTCAACCCATGGGCCTGACAACCCACCTCTTCAAACCACAAGCCTAACAACCTACTTCTTTTGTCCATCTCTTAAGTCAACCATGTAATCATAGTAGTAAAATCAGGTAAGGAAAGGTACTTCTCAGTAAATTACAGAGGTTCACGATGGCAGAGGGTTCAACAATGGCGGAATTGGTTGATTGTGTGCCTTCTCAATGCGTGAGTGAATGGGTGCGAAGGATTTCCATCATTGTGAGTGATCCCGTGAGGAAATATGGCAAGAATCACCAGAATGGTTAGAGTGACCCCCACAACAATGGAATTCCCTCACATAAATTTGCATGCATCCTAGATGACACTTGGATCTCCAGGATATTGTTCCTCTCCACTTGGAGTTATGTTCCTCTCGCCAAAGGAACTTAGGATAACTATGTTTATTTGCCAAAATTTAGTAATTTAGTAAATACATTATAATATTCCATTGGGTTAAGCCCTCAATCTTAGCCCCTTTTTCCTAGCCTCTCATCCCCCTTCCCTTTCCCTTCCTAGTGGAGCTTAGTCCCCCATAACTCTTTCTTCATGGTTGGTCTACACGTAGCGATGTATTTTTTTTAATGATCTGCATAATCACATATACAAAAATAAGATCATTGTCATTTGCATCTAGGCTCTTCGCCCTAATAAACACATAATCCTCCCAGCTTATAAATACTTGGGTCACACCTATAAACATCATTAAACATCATTACAATTCAGCAAGGGCTCGGTCTTAGGGTATTACAATCCCCTCCCCTTATTTATGCACTATCCTTAGTGCATCATATTTAAATATTACAACAAGATTTCCAAAAATATTCAAAACGATGTGGATATTTTTTCCGCATAGCATCTTCATGCTCCCAAGTTGCGTCCTCGGGACTGTACTAGGTCCATTGGACCTTTACAATCCCTATGGATCGATTCTGGGGGTGTTTGATTTTTCGGTCCAGAATGTGTACCGAATGCACTTGAAAAGCGCTTTCATTCTCCACCTGAATCACATTCCAATCAATAACATGATTAGCATCAGGTATATATTTCTTAAGAAATGATACATGGAATACCTTATGTATAGACATAGATGCAGGTAATGAAATCATGTAAGCTAATGGTCCAATCCTCTCTAGGATTTCAAATAGCCCACAATATCTGGTTGCCAACTTGGAATAGTTTCCCAACTTCAGGGAACTTCTATTGGCCTTCACCTTCAAGAAAACATGATCACCAACTTTAAATTCCCTTTGAGTATTTTCCTTGTCAACATAGCTTTTATGCTTGTCTTGGGCAGCCTTTAAATTCTCTTTAATCTTCAACATTTTCTCTTCCATTTCTCTGAGAAACTCTGGCCCAATCACTACTCTATCAGTTGGGTTTTCCCATCTTACCGGTGTGTTTCACTTTCCGCCATAAAGTGCCTCAAATGGGCTCATGTTCAGTGATGCTTGATACCCATTATTGTAGGAAAATTCTACAAAGTGTAGATAATCTTCCCATTTATATAGTTTTTCCATCACATACATCCTTAGCATATCCTCAATCACTTGGTTCACCCTTTATGTTTTCCCATTAGACTTGGGATGATAAGTTGTGTTGAAGTTCAGATTTGTTTCGAACCCTTTGAATAATCCCTTCCATAACTTTGAGGTAAAACTTGGGTCTCTGTCAGACACAATTGTCTTGGGTATTCCATGCAAGTGTGCTACTTCCCTCATATAAATATCAACAACATTGGTTTCCTTATGATTAGCCTTCATAGGAATGAAATGGGAAGCTTTAGTAAGATTTTCCACCACCACCATGATAGCATCATGTTGCTTGCTTGTTCTGGGAAATTTGGTGATGAAATCCATTATCACCAATCCCACTTCCACTCAGGAATGGGAAATGGTTGCAGCAACCTAGTTGGGTTTCTATGCTCAACCTTGACCCATTGAGACTCCAAGCATTTAGCAATGTATTCAGCAATCTCCTTCTTTATGCATGGCCAATAATATTGGCTCTTGACTGTTGAGACTATTTTTTGTTATCCTAGGTGTCCAACATAAGGTACATTATGCATCTCTTTCAAGATCGTACTCCTTAATTCATGAATATTGGGTACATAAATTATGTTCATCTACAAAATAATTTCATCATTTCCCAATTTATAATCTTCAACCTTCTACTGCATTTTACCTTGTTGTAATTTTGTTACTATCTCCATGTACTGCAAATCTACTTTTGCAGTCTCGAAAATTATTCCTTTAAGATCAGTTTGATACATGTTAATGGTTGTAGCATGTAGTTCATGCACTCTCATGTTGAGTACATCACCCACTTTATTCTATTTTCCTTTGATGTGCTTAATATTAAATTCATACTCACAGAGGAATTCCAACCATCTAATTTTCCTAGCATTCAAAGTTGGTTAATAAAACAAGTAATCCAGACCATTATGGTCTGTCCTCAGCTCAAACCTATTTCCCATGAGGTAGTGTTGACGGGCGAAAATGACCGTCTGTCAACTGAGAGAGTGGAACCGGTCCGGGGTTGTCTAATAACCCAAGCCGTTTGGAATGAACCACCCTGATGGGTTTAGCGGCTTCGTTAGCCGATCTAAGGTCCTAAGAAAACCAAAGAGAAAACTAATCTAAACTAACAAATCTAACTAAACAAAATAAACTAACTAAAACTAAATAAAACTAACTAAACTAACTAACAATAAATAAAACAAACTAATAAACAAACTAACTAATCTACTATTTCTATATATACAAACTACTAACTAATAATATACTAACTCTAACTAATTGAAATATAACTTATTCACAAAATGTACAATATTCACAAAATACAGATTTAAATAAAACCTGGAAAACTCATTTGCTTTCTGCCCTAAGATAGAGAAAGATATTTTTGTTGATTTTATGATTTTATGAACAAGAAATTAAACTTACTGAAATTAAACAATCTAATATACTAAATACACATATATCTAACTAGAATACTAACAAATATACTAAACAAATAAACAACAAACTAACCTGGAAACGCTCCAGATTTGTCCTGTGTATGATGACTATGCTAGCAGATTGGAGGAAGGAAACTCTCACCGAATACTCCAGAATCTTCTCGTAAACGATATTTTCAATGCTCTTTGAGTTTGTTTACAGGACAAACAAGACATAAAAATCATAACAATCATATGATTTATAAATCTCTACAATAAGGTAAACCTGTTATGCAAAGACTTATACAGAATAATCCAATTGATGAAGAAGAGAAATTTGTCATTCATAAACTGAATTAAGTAATTGCTATGTTTTTAAATAATAGAATAAATCAGACATGGATCATATGAATTAATTCATATCATTTGCAAAAGACTAAGATAGCTAAAGTAGTCATTAATCAGAAGAAAACTGATAACATAACATGAAACAAAAGATTGATATTATGAAAAGCTAAAGTTGTAGCAGAACATCAAATTTTGTCTCAACTTGTATTAAAATTCCATATCCTTGTTCTCCCACGAATGAGGATGATCCTTATTACAAAAATAATAATTTTTTATAATTTTTTCCACAGGGTAAAACCTCCCTGTGGAAGTTAAAACTGTTTACATGAAATCTGGGAGATATCCCAATGTTCAACTAAACTAGGAAATTAAAATAAGACTAAAATATCCAAATATCCTCTAAACTGTCCATCAAATCCCATGTAATTCGAAATCACCTGAAATAGGTCAGAAATAGACAAGTTAGAGAGATATTTTATTAATAAAACAATAAAAATCTAATTCTATAGACAAGCTACAGAATCATCTGATTCTGTAGCTAGTCTAAATAAAGATACAGAATCATAATTGAAACTAATTGAAAATATTTTAAGGAGATTTAATTCAATTATCATCCAATAATTATTTGAGAACGAATCATAAATTGAAATCATTATTCCATTATGAACTCAAACATGATCCACATCATTTAACCGAATACAGAGATAGCAATACTCTGTTTCAATTTTATTGTAAATCGGGAAAATGAAATCGTATGTAACAGCATCGTAATCGTTTCTCAACAAATCGAACTCATCAGTTATGAGATCGTTTTGATATTCAATTGAGAACAAAACAGATCACAAACACTTTGTTACACTTGTCTTATCAACATGAGAAGTAATCGGATCGAATAGGATTATCACGATAACTGAATAGAAATCGATTTGGACTGTGAGCGATTTCAAACCATAACTGACACATAACCAAAATCATAACAGGATCAATCAAACAAAGTTTGTTATAGATTTCGATCATTGATCCTTGGACAGCGAGCAAATAAGATTGATTAGTTTTGATCACAATCGTTTCAATCAAACGAATCGAAACAAGGTTTGACCAATTCATTTCATAAATTTAAAATACAGAGCATCAATTAAAATCTGAACTCGATTCATAGGACAAACTTGCCAAATTAGAATAAGAGCGAATCGATTGGCTAAGGTTTTCACATAGTTGTTATGATTCGGATTCATTTCCCGATTTGGGCGTGAATGTTATTTGAGCGTATTGTTTTCATCAAAGAAACAAAATCATTATCCTTAACTTGGAAATAATCAAATATAGAACATCACATGCCAGAGCATCGTAACAAGTATCCACCCGAAGACATTTACCAATCAAAGCATACCAATGATAATGAAATCGAATCCAAGCAAAATCGTTTTCTAAATTAAGCATAAATACTTCCTGTTGGGAGTGGGCACAAAACGAATTGAATTGAAAACACACCATTACTTTCGTTATTTCACTCAGACAAACTTAGCAAATTAAATCCAAACGAATAACCATAAAAAATCTATGAGCGAACCATATATCAAATCGAAACTCTTTCTATTTTAATCAAAATGAAGCCATGTACAGGATGATCACCGAATGACAGAGGCATTTGGATGAGAGACCAGGATATTTAAAAGCTGAATTCAAATCAATATAGAAAACTATATTATTTACAAAACAAAACGATGTCAAAACATACCTGTGTAGCGACGAAACTGCTTTATTATGTCAGTTTGGAATTTACAACAGTCGTGGTTGATTCCATGTTTTTTTGAACAGGATGGAGCCAGTTGTCTTTTGCTTTTTATCTGTCGCTTGGAGCTTGGCCTTTTGACAGGTTAGCACTGCAATCTGGTCTTCCAAAGATTGAATCTTCGTTTGGAGTATTGGAACATCGATATAATATCGTTCTAACCATGAATTGCATTGGTCACAGGGTGACTGTGTGGGTTTAGACAGAGCAGGCGAGGGTTTGGACAAATGACCGAGGGTTTGCCGAGGCAATTTAATACCTGGGTAGTTAGGGTCGTCCTTTAGGCAGGGGGGAAGGTTTGATACAAAATCATAAGGGGGTTCGGAACATAAATCTTGCGAGTAGGGGTACTCGTTGGCCAGAAAACGCTCAATATCCGAATCGGAATCCTCACTTAGAACTATAGGGTTGGACTCGGCAGAGGGTTTCAGTTTGTTTCGCGCCATTCTCGAAATGAGCAGGGCATTCATTTTTCCTTTGGCAATTGTAGTAAGGTTTTCCTTGGGATTTTTGCTCATAGGATTTTTAATGGCCTTTGCACTCTTGGCTACAGTGTCAGGTAAGTCATTAGGAGGGTCGGCCGAGGGTTTAGGCAGTAGGAGATGCAAGGGTACAAGCGGTTTGGGCTTGGTTTCAATTACCATAGGTTTATCAACCTGTATAGAGTCGGTATCTTCAAAGCCATTACGGGCGATGAAAGCCCTCCAATTATCGCCGTGCAAGTTCAAATGATAAGCAACGATGAGCTTAATAAGCCCATGGTGGAATAGGCTATTGTCAGCCTTGTGCCTCTTAAACTTCTTTGACATTTTATACAGGGAACGATGAAAGTAGAAAGGCATGTTTAGAGGATACCCTATAAAAATCATTAGCAGACGTAGGTGGTAGAGGAGCACAAGTCCGTATCGACCTTCACAGGTCAAGAACTTCTTGACTAGAATCAATAAATCGTTCCATCGTGGTTTGAGCATAGATACGGGCACACCTCTGTCACAAGAGGTGACTTTGTGCGATTGAAATAGCAATGTCCATGGCACTTCCTCGACCTTGCAATTCTTAAACCAACGTTGTCCCGAGGTAGGTAACCCCGTAGTTGAGCTGATAAACTGTTCATCAATCTCTAACTGTATGTCACCTATTTTGGCTCGAAATCCATCGAAGGTCATGGAAAACTGTCGTGCTACACAAAGGTTAAAACCCTTGAATCGTTTCACGAAGGTAAGCCATCCATTGTCTTCCAAATCTTGGCGGGCATTGTCAAACATTAACAGGGATTGATTGCCATTGGGTTCGACTCGCACGACTGGTGCCATGGAGCCGAATGCATGGTAAGGGAAGGGTTTGAATTCACCAACACACATAGTAACAGAGCTACCCGAACCAACAGCAATGAACGAGTCAAAAGGGATAAGCATAAATGCGAGCATGCGAAGGTGGTGGAGTCTGCCATGCAAAATATTGATTATCCAAGAACAACCGCCGATTTACATAGCTGTTCACTTCATAATAGTAGTTCAACCATCGAATCATGTGTACAACCAATGAAATGAAATGTGTATACCAATGCACGCAAACGTTATGCCATAGTGTTCAAACATCTGACATGTAATTCAAAACCCAAAATCAATTGTGCGCCAATGTATCGATTCATATAATCAAAAGTTTAACCAAGGTGCCAAACGATATTCTTGTAGTCAACAAGCCAAAAGTTATAAAAATCATAAGGATTATATCATATGTATATAAAAAATTTAATCATAACCCCTATGCCTTTTCAAAGAATCAATGATCAGGTAAGTCACATAAAGTGAAAATCCAAATATTAATGTATTGCAAACTCAATGAAACTCAATCCCTCAATCAATATAAGAATGACCAGTGAGTATAGTTCTAAAGTTCTTCCAGCCACATAATGATAAACAAAAGGTAAGCACAAATAGGAAAATCGATAAAAATATCATGACAGTGCAGATAGTGATCAAAATATGACATCGAAAGATCAAGTTTTCACACTTACAGTCGTGAAAACAAAACAAAAGCAAGTGTGTAAACGTCGCAATAAATGAAAATGTCTTTAATTTGAAAATTGCGATGAAAAATTGATGTTTTCAAGACATAGGTGTAGGCAGCTTATAGGATCATAGAAAAATGTGATTTGGCTACCAACAGGTAGCTCCTCCACTTCTTCAAGGAATACACTATGGATTCCAACTCCAAATCATGAGTGGCATAGATCCTTTCATGCTCCTTCAATTTTATGGATTCAAAACATATCACAAACCCATTCTAGATGAGGACTCCACCAAGTCCTTCTTTGCATGCATTTGTGCAAACCATGAAATATTCATTTGGATCAGCAATCCTGAGAATTGGAGCACTAGTTAACAACTTCTTTAATTACTGGAAGCTCTTTTCACATTTTGTTGTCCATTGAAACTTCGCCCCCTTCCTTTGCAAGGAAGTGATTGGGTGAGAAATTCCCGAAAACCTTGCAATGAATCTTTTGTAGTATCCAGCTAGACCCATGAAGGATATGACTTCTGTCACATTATTAGGTGTTGTCCACCCTTTAATGAACTCAATATTTTCATGTTCCATTGTTATCCCTTCTTCGAATATGATATGCCCCAAATAGTGAATTTTATTTTGATAAAATGAGCACTTGCTCAATTTGGCATATAGTTGTTTCTCTCTTAACACTTGTAACACCATCCTCAAATGATGCTCATGCTCTTATTTCAACTTGGAATATACAAGTATGTCATCCAAAAATACATTGACAAACTTGTCTAAGTATTCCCTGAGAACACCATTCATTAAGCACATGAAAATAGTGGGTGAATTTGATAACCCAAATGGAACCACTATGAACTCATAATGATTGTACCTTGTCCTGAAGGCAGTATTGTTGATCTCTTCATCTCTGATCCTTACTTGATGATATCCTAACCTGAGATCAATCTTTGAGAATATCCTTTCATCCTTTAACTGATCAAAGAGATCATCGATCCTTGGCAAAAGATACTTGTTCTTTATAGTTACCTTGTTCAATTGTCTAAAGTCAATACACAACCTCAATGTCCCATATTTCTTCTTCAAAAATAAAAATGGGGCACCCCAAGGTGACATACTTGGGCATATCTACCCCTTCTTCAGAAACTCTTCAAGATTCATTTGAAACTCCTTCAACTCTGGTGTACTCATTCTGTAGGGAGTATTTTATACTGGCGCTGCTCCAAGCATCAAATTTATAGAGAAATCAATATCTCTCTTTGGGGGTAGTCCTGGTATCTCCTTAAACAAATCCTCAAAATATTTCAGGACTGCATGATCCTTCATATTTGGCACCTTATCCTTAGGTGCTTCCTCCATATGAGTTGCAAGTAATTGGAATCCCTTCCTATAACACTTTTTCAGTTGCATTGTTGAGATCTCTCGGACAGTAACTTCCCTAGGAATTCCTTGGATTGTTCTTGGGTTCCCTTCCTCATCCAGGCAAGTATTTGTCTTGTTATGACAGTCTAATACAACATGGTTTTGGTCCAACCAATCCATACCAATTAGACAGTCATAGGAATCCAATGGCAGGATGTTCAAATCTACCTTGGTACTTAGCCCATTCATGTCCACTAGACATGATTTGACTAGCTCAACAAACTTTCTCTTGGCTCTTGTAGCCAACTGTACCATCCAATATTTCTCATGTTTGATTCTTAGCAAAATCAATATTTCCACAACTTTAGGATCTATGTAACTATGACTAGCTCTTGAATCTATCAAAATAGTAAAGGCATGGTTATTGATCATACGTTCTACTTCAATCATGTGGGATTGAAATGTTTCTTTTGTGTTGTCCAGGGCTGTATAGATCCTTGGTACACTTATTCCCATGTCCTCCACTATTTTTTCTTATTGTACATTGTGGACAGCTCTCACTTTGTCACTTTTGTGGGGAAAATCTCTATACTTGTGGTCTCCTTTACAGCCCCAACATTGAATGGGTGTTTGCCTTGGCCTTTGCCCACCTACCTCATCCATTCTATGCTCTCTAAAATATTGTTTTCCTTTGAGGTCTGTTTCTAAAAAAGGGTGGCTTGTATCCCTTCTCCCTCTGTTCCCTCTTAAACTTCTTCTTGTCCTCCTAAGCCTTCTGGAAAGTAGGATTTCCTTTTTGTTGATCATATAAGCATTTTTCTCTCCATATGGTTTCCTCTAAAGTCTTGGGATCATCATATTGGATTTTATCACTGATGAAACATGGAATCCCACTCAGGTACCTCTAAATATTCATTGTCTCATCCTTGACGAAGGAGACATACTTCAATATCTCTAAAACTCTCCTCTCATATTCGCCAATAGTCATGTTGCCCAGTTTGAGTTCAAAGAACTCTTTCATTTTTTTTTCATAATATCTCTTGGTAAGGTATTTCTTCTCAAAATGCCTCTTGAATTCCTTCCAAGTCACATTTTTCTCTCTGAGTTGTTGCACTTACACAAGTTGATCCCACCACATGGATGCCTTTCCTTTCAGCTGATAGATATCAATTCTTTCTTCTGAAGGGGAAGAATAGTTATGCAATTGGAAGTACTTCCTCATGCCTAACAACCATGTCTCATCATCTTCGTACTTCTTGTGTTCTCCATCAAAAGTAGGAGATTTGATCTTATTCATTTCTCCTTTCAACTCATCCACCCCAGACCTCCTATCATTCCTGACAAGGGATGGACTTGAGCAATTGTGTGATCTCCTATGGGAATTATTTTGGGAGTGATGGTGATGTCTGCTACCACTCCTTGATCTTCCTTTCTTCTCAGGGGTCCCATGGATTTCTGATTTGTTGGAACCACTCTCCTTATCCAACTTCTTTTCAATTTTGTCTAGGTTTTTCATTAACTTCATATTGAATTCTTCATGTTGTTCCTTGGCCTTCATAAGCCTCTCATTATCATCCTTGTGGCTCTGGACATCCATCTGCAATTTTCTGATGCTCTCAACCAGATTTATGTCTTCCTCATTTCCTCCTCCATTTCCATTGGAGTTGGTTCCTTCCATTCCCAACTGGACATTCAATCCTCTGATTTCATCTTCTTGGCTATAGACTACCTAGGTATCCTCCATCACTCTTCACTCTGTGTTGACTTTGATCTGACAATTTTTAATTCTGCAAAAATGTGTAGCCAACATAACTTTGTTAGGCTACTTGTTCTTAATAATTTCATGAAAACATGAACCATTGTGATTCATTAATATATCAGAATTATTTTCTGTTGATTTCCTAAGAAATTTAATGTTCAAATCCAATTTCTGGGCAAACAATTATCTTCTATTGTTCAAGACCTCTCCAATGGATATTTCCATGTTCAATTCTGAGTTTTGAGCAGGAAGTTATGGATATTTGAACAAATGTCTTCTTGGGGATGCAATCCCTGTACATGCATTCTTTCATTCTTTTCTTCTTTAGATGCTAGCCCATATAATTAAAAATCCCACAAGCTCCTTCTCTAAGCCCTTTTCTATTATTAAACAAATTTTTGGGCGCTAGCCCCTTTTCTTTGGCCCCCTAATTCATGTGACCAAGGGTTGTGACCCAGTGCTAATAGTTGGCTGCTTATCCAGAGCCTTGGAACTTTAGGGCTCCAAAGCTTCAGAGGTTTCCCTTTCCTCACATCACAAATATCTCGGACCACTGAACTGGATAACTCGTGAAGGATGGTGGATCTATGATCCACATTCTCTATTCTGATATACGGTGGATAGGATCTCTGGGACTCCGAGATTTGGCGGTTTCCAAAGAACATCACAACAAAACTCCCAGAGTGTCGATTCAGTGGAAATTCAATCTCTTGCCTCCATGTGTTATCTCTCGATCAACGGACGAGATTAACTCCAGCCTTCGAGAGTTCTCTACTCTCAGCAATTATGCAACTCAAATCCTCCAAACTAGGGGATTTAGTGCCACATGTCCTCTGTGATCAACGGTCACAATGGACTCTGGCCTTCGTACCTCCGGAAGTCCTCAAACTCAAATACTTATGCCTTGAATCCTCTGGACAATGAGATCTATTGTTGTGTGTCCCCTCCCGATAAACAATGAGGATTTACTCCACTCTTAGGAGCTTCGGGGTTTTTTCCTTCGTCTTACTCCATTCCTTCCGGATGCCAAAGTGGAAAAATCCTGGGGTCCACTTAGTACTGCACACTCGGGTGCTACGTGGCAGATTCCAAGAAGCGAACATGTGGCCCAATCTGAGGGGTGACACGTTTCAAGTCCTAACTTGAAAAATAAGCCTTTCAAAATCACATGGCACATTGACACATGGAACACATCTTGTGTTTCCACGTCACCCCAGGTGACTTCACTATGGCACTTTGGGACTTTAGGACTCTGTGACTTTGAAGGTCCGAAAGTTCTTCCAATAGTTTTTCCCCAAACTTCTTAACTTCTTGGGGCCCATGTAGTCCAGTTTCCACCAATCAAAGTGGTGACACGTGGCCCCACCATCAAGTGACATGTGTGAGGTCCCAATCAATACTAAGGGCTTGTCAAAGGTACAAAAACAAGTGACATGTGGAAGACCTAGGGTAGGTCCACATCACCCTAGCTGACATCCTCATGCCACTTCATATATGACACTTCAGGACTTCGGGGAATTCTTATCATCGGCACTTTCTCAAAACTATCAAACTGTTGAACTACCGAATTGGTCCATGTCACCCCAGTGACATCATCATGTCACGTCACTTCGGTGAACCGGGATTTCGATGATTCCTTCACATCTACACATTTTCAAAACTCCCCAACTGTCGAATGTCGATAATTGCTTCCCATAGCTTCGGGACCTCAATGATTTTGCAAGATACCAGATATATAAAATGTGCAGAACAGAAATGAAATGCTAGAAATGACAGAATAACAGTAAAATATCCAGCATAATCTTCACAATACACATAAATGATATACGAAATAACAACAGAAATAACACTTTGATTCAGATAGCAATGTTCACAGGCCTCTTCGAGGGGGCAACCTCCAGTCGAGCAGCGCTCTATTACAATAATCTCCAAGATAGGGTTTTCATGCCCTCGACCCTTATTTATACTAAATGTGTCTATTAAGAGAAGCATCTAGAGGAAGATCCTTCTAGAAGCAGAAGCTTCCATTAGGTATTCTTACATCCGCCTTATTCTATTCTATTGAAAGGTCTTATTAATATCGACCTTTATTACATCCGAATACATTGATCTACCTATGTGCGGGTTAGGACCTTAACATGTCTGCCCCCTTAAAAACAACCTTGTCCTCAAGGCTTGAGATGTGGAAAGTGCTGCAGAATGGTAGTTGGTTCCCATGTGGCATCTACTGGAGTCATATCTTTCCACTGTACTAGCACTTCCTTGATGGTTCTCTGACGCAGGCGACGCTCCCGCTGGTCCAAAACTGCTTCTGGTTGTAGCCAAATGGATCCCTCTTCAGCTAACTCTGGAATGTTGGTTTGAATTTGGCACCTGGTTCCAATCACCTTCTTCAATCATGAAACATGAAAAACAGTATGTAGCTTTGACTGACTGGGTAGAGCTAACTGATATGCGACTTGTCCCACACACTTGAGAACTGTGTAAGGGCCATAAAATTTGGGTGCTAGCTTATGACACTGCTCGGCCTTGAGGGAAGTTTTCTTATATGGTTGCAGTCTCATAAACACCTGATCCCCTTCGGCAAATTGACATTCAGAGTGACCTTGATCTTCTTGCTGCTTCATTCTATTCTGGGCCATGACCAAGTTCTCTTTAAGGGTACGAAGGATATCCTCTCAGACTGTAAGTGTTTGGTCAACTGCCTGGACCTTCGAGGTACCCGGTAAGTATGAGAGAACTGATGGTGGCTTCTGTCCATACACTGCTTCAAAAGGAGTCATGCGAGTGGTTGTATGGTATGTAGTGTTGTAACACCATTCGGCGAGAGGTAACCATTGAGCCCACTGGTGTTGTTTTTCAGAGGCAAAGCACCTCATATATGTTTCCAAACACTTGTTGATGACTTCCCTTTAACCATCTGTCTGGGGATGATAAGTTGAGCTGAGATGCAATTGTGTACCTTGTAGCTTAAATAGTTCTTGCCAAAAATTGCTTGTGAAAGTTGGGTCTCGATCAGAAACAATAGAGTTTGGCATGCCATGAATCTTGAAGACCTAATCCATGAAAATTTGAGCCACCGTGGATGCAGTAAATGGGTGGTGAAGAGCAAAAAAATGAGCATACTTGGAAAGGAAATCCACCACCACCATTATGACTGATTTATTCCCCGATTTGGGTAAGCCTGTAATAAAGTCCATAGAGATATCCTTCCAAATAGCTGGGGGAATCGGAAGCGGTTGGAGGGTGCCTGGAGATTTGACTGTTTCTCCCTTGTTGCATTGAGATACCTCACATTTAGCCACAAACTTACGGATGTCCTATTTCATACCTTCCCAGAAAAAAGAACGTTTGACTCGGTCATATGTTTTGGTG
>ML886261.1:0-13973 GCA_009831015.1 Picea engelmannii | reverse complement strand
AGTTTCTCATAAATGGTTAGACTGTTAAAAAATTTAATTAAAAAATATGTTTTGTAGCATTGGGGACCACAAGAACATCGGTCTTTCAATTCAATTAGAAAATCAATAATAGAAGCCCCTTCCTTGATGAGTCCCAATTTTTCTCAGGATTTCACTCTTTACACTTTTTCCTCTGACAGATCATATGTTGTTGTACTTACACAAAAAAACATTGAAAGCAATGAGATACCCATTTCTCATGAGCTCTGATTTTAAAGGAGTGGAACTTAACTACCCAACAATAGATCAGTAAGCATATGTTGTTTTCAAAGCAGTGAAACACTTCCGGTCTTACCTATTGAAATCCAGAACCAAAGTTGTTGTTCCTTACCCCACTGTGAGAAACTTGTTAGTACAAAAAGAGATAGGTGAGAAAAGGGAAAATTGGATTACTTCACTACAGGAATATGAACTTGAAATAAATCCTGCACAAATTGTTAAAGGTCAAGGCCTGTGTAAACTAGTGGCTGATTAAATTCAGGAAAAATAAAGTCAAATAAATACATCAACTGTAAATCAGAATAACGAAAAACAAATCAGTTGTGTACAAGCTACACCCAATTCTTGGTATGAGATCATTAGATTCTATTTAACGCATGGATCTTCTCCCCGCAAGAGAACTTAGGCTTAAATCTGCATCTTTCCAGTTAATCAATGATATTTTATTTCGAAAGAACTTTGATGGTGTTTTTTTGCGTTGTTTAGAAAAGGAGGAGTCTGAAAGAGTGTTGTCTGAACTTCATACCGGTGAAGTCGGGGTTCATTTCGGTGGAGATACCACTTCCCACAAAGTGCTAAGAGATGGGTAATATTGGCCTACCTTGTTTAAATATGCCCATACAATGTCCCTCAAATGTGCAATCTGCCAAAAGGCTGGAGTACGAGTGAAAAAGGAAGCTTTCCCTTTGCAACCTATTACTGTAGACACACCTTTTCAGCAATGGGGCCTAGACATCATAGGACCAATAAATCCCTCTTCTTCGAAGTAGCACAAGTATATCCTTACAACAATAGACTATTTTACAATATGTTCTGAGGCTGTACCTTTAAAGTTGGTCAACACCAATCAGGTAGTGTCTTTTCTAAACTCCCATATCATCACTCGATTCGATGTTCCTGAATTTCTCGTTTTTGATAATGCCTCTTATTTTTTGTCCCTTGATATGAATGTTTTCTCTATGGAAAAAGGGATCAAACTAAAGTATTCTGCCAGCTACTACCCTCAAGGGAATGGTCTAGCAGAATTGACAAATAAGAATTTAATCAAGATTATTAAAAGGACAGTTTCAGAAAATCACAAGAATTGGCACAATGCATTGTACAGTGCACTTTGGGCTGATAGGGTAACTCCAAAATCTCTTGTTGGTAATTCCCCTTTCTTCCTCATCTACGGAAGATAATCCATTATCCCCCTGTATGTCTTACTTCCTTATCTTCAACTATTGCATATATTTCAAGAAGAAGAGTGTCCTCCTCTAGAAAACTGGATAAATGCTTTGTTAAAACTAGAAGAGGTGAGAACACAAGTGAAGCAGAAATTGGATCAGGACTAGCAAATTGTAAAAATTTGGTTTGTTTCAAATTCATATTCTGATAGGAATTTTGATGTTGGAGATTTGGTTCTCAAGTGGGACAAATCCCACGAGGGTAAGGGGAAACATACCAAGTTCCAAAACCTGTGGCTGGGACCATTTGTAATTTCTAAAAAATTGGGTCCTAGCTCTTTTCGTCTGCATAATTTGGAGGGACAGCCATACACTTTCCCAGTGAATGGATAGGCTCTCAAGAGGTATTTCACCTGATGATTTCTTATCCACCCTCTTGTAAATAATTTTAAATTTTATTTTTGTTTTTTATTTTGGTTATTTTCATTTTGCTTGATTTTGATTTTTTTTTGAATAATTATGTCTGAATCATCATTAATTTGAAACTGTCTGATCCTTCACTGTCTAATTTTTAATGGTAAAATTGATTTTGTTTGATTTTATTTTATTTTGTTATCAAATTCAAAATAGGAATATTTAGTTTTGATTCTCTTTGTTAATAATAAGACTAGCTACAGAATCTCTGATTCTGTAGCCAGTCTATTTCTGAATATTAGTTAGCATTATTTTATGAATATCAATTTTGTTTTGCTATCTACAGGAAACTGATAATTATGTTGTTGTTTACATGGAGAAACCATATTGGATCATATGCTCTATTATTCAGTAGTTTCTTTCTTTTATGTTGATAAAACTTTGTTATTATGTTGACAAACCATCTCCTATAGGAGTGGTTTCTAGTTGTACTATTTTTGTAATACTATCTATTTTTGGGGGATTGCACTCTATCTTGCATGATAAGAGTTTGTGAATCCTAAACTAGTTTAAATAGTGATCATTGTTAGTAGTGAAGACATCTTTGGCTGGGATACATTATGAACATATGATTTTGAAACTGATATGGAGAAGTTTCTTACCATTTGGATTTAGACCTGTGTGACACTTACCCCATTATGTTTTTTGCCTCCATCTTATGAAATGTTACTACGTTTGATGAAGATTTAGTCTGGTTATTTTATGGTATTTCATATTATTAAGTATTTTGATGATGTCTGTAATTTGTTATTTCATTTTACATCTGTGATCAATCAGCCATTTAATTATCGTTGATTTATTCTAGATGTTAAATGATGGATTATATTAATGCATTGAATTGAGTTTCCTCTCTTTATAAGTGTTGATTATCATAAGATCACCAGATCTGTACACTTATCATTTTGTTGTTATATTCTCTCTCTAATGCATCTTTGAGTTTGTTCTAGGAGTATCAACACTTTTATGTTATAGGTTTTCATCATATGCAAGACAGTCAGGAGTTTGAATTGCACAGGAAGATAAGTTCAGTTTAGTCAATTAGCTACAGGTTAGTTTACTTGTTATGTAGTTAAATTATTTATTAATGAAATAAGAACAACATGAATTATCTTTTGACTGTTGATGTATTCTTATTTCAATTATATTTGATTAGCATTCATTAGTTTTATAACTTTAAAAGAAAACATAAAAATGTGTGTCCTTTATTTATCTCTTCATAAACACTTTTAAGAACATTCATTTTGCAAGATGTCAAGTAAATCTTGTGTGTTGTACATAAATTATTTATAATCATTATACATATTCATGTTTCATTTGAACATTTGTAATTAGTAAACTTATATTCTAGTATCATATCTTTTTAGATTAGTTTCATTTCTTTTAATTTTTTTAGGAATTTAGTTGGCTAACGGAGCCATTGAACCCATCAAGTCATTTCATTCCAAATGGCTTGGATTATTTAGACAACTTCGGTCTGGATTTGACCTTTCAGCTGATGGTCTGTCACATACACTTGTCCACAAACCGCTATTGTTGTTGAAATGGTGGTCCCCTGTAGGGAATTCTCTATTAAGGAACCTGTCATCGTGGTGCCGCGAACAAGGGTTATAGAGATGTATCTTGATACCACGATGTCTTGTTTGGTTGGCATCTGATGTTGGTGCGCACTAGATGTCATCGGTCGAGATGATCCTGCAAGATTCCTACCTTGACTCCCACGGTAAATTATTCTTCAGCTAAGAGGCCTATTGGAATGCATCATGCAACGTCCGACGCATTTAGACCCTCTCCTTCATACGAAGCTAGATTTAAGGCCACAGATGAACTTAATGACCTCTAGCTTCTCCGTGTTCTAGTGAGGGGCATACCGAAGTCGCTCCATAAATCTGGTCTCATAATCTGGCACTGTACGACCACCTATTCGTAAGGCGCTGAACTTATCGAGCTGGTGCTCAATGAATTTCTCTGAAAATTACCTTTCCTGAAACCGTTCCCATAAAAAGTCTTCGACGACCATGTTTAGCTAAGGTAGGAGTGTCTTCCACCCTAGAGGAGATCTCCCCTTTAGCTAAAGGTCTTCATGCATAATTTCATGCTATAGTTCATAACCATGAAGTGAAAACCACATCTCCTTGTTCTCCATCCATGCCTCATGGATGAGCCCTCTGTGGCACTCGTGAAAATGGTGTTGACGATAAATTTCACAAAGAGGATTTCACCTGCAAAGTATTGCTAAAGAATATTATTTAAACTAACCGAATGATATATAATACTAGTAGGTGGGACCCCCTTGTATATTGGAGGATCATATAAGGTTCTTATTGCACATTTATGCTGTTGTTCGACACTGCTTAGAGGGTTCTACATGATTGACGATGAAGTATTGATTTTGTTTATGACATAATGGCAGATGGATAATGCATTTTATGTGTTCGTCCTGTTGCTCTAAACTCTAAATTCCATGTATGAATGGCTTATATTCACCGTTATCACATTGTTATCGGTGGCATGATTTATTACCTGCACAAGACACATGTTAATTATAACAAGAGACAAGGGCAATATGGAAAAAAATCCAAGAAGAAGGAACTAAATTATGATATGTTATGCTATACTATATGCATTTGAATCAAAAGAAGTTGATGTTAGTCCTAACTAGAAATGTTAGTGGCTATACGATTTTATTGAGTCATATGGGGTGCATGTGAAATATGTTGTAGTATGGCTTTGGGCAATGGTTAATATGGATCAGGTGGCACAATTGGCAAGCAATGTGTGTAAGTTTCGATGCATGGATTAATGGTTGGCTAGCTGGTGTGTACTACGTAATTGAATGAGATAGAGGATGGAAGCGACGTGTAGTAAATGCACGTCACTCCATACCAATCCCACTGGCTGTCATCCTAGCATGGTTATTGTTCATTTTCTTTTTTTGTGGTTAAGCTCCAGGATTCAGGCATGGAAGGAACTGCTTGACCAAGCTCACATTTTTAAGGCCATTTGGTTACAGGTATGTTTTTTTCACCCATCCATGAACTCACTCTATTTATGAAATGAATGTTGGATCGGTAATGTATTGGTATGTGTTTTCTTGAGGCTGGAAACTGTGTAAACGCGTGGTATTTTCTATGGAATGGTTGTTGTGTTATTCATTGCAAATGAAAAAAATGATGGTTGAAGTCATGATTTCATTGGATGTTCTATGTGGTGGAAGCCGTGATGGCTCTTTGTTGTCTTTATGGGTTTTTGTTGGAGGGTTTCATTCTGTTTAGTCTTGCTGGCCATTTCCTCATAGTCGTTGTAACCACAACCGGTTGTATTTGGTGCTATGGGGTTGCTGTGTATGATTTGAACCACCTCTTGGTCACTGCATATTGTTTTCCATCTGGTCGTGGGCTCATTTTATGTTATTGGTATATGCACAGTTAGTTATGGGTGGCTATTATGCCAAGAAGCTTTCTTTAGGGTTGGTTGGTATTACCTAGGTTTTGCATTTCTATCAACATTATTTGACTATTAGGGAAAAACACGAGGGTTATGCCCCTACGTGTTCTTGGTGTTCGTTACTGGCTAGTAAGAAATCTCTACTCTTCTACATCGTGGTCTACCCTACCTAGTGTGAATTGTCACCCTGTCTTGAAAGCTAAGGGTTATAAGAATTATGGTTCCACCATGCTTGTCTCGAAGGCTCTCACCTACTATTGATGTGGTTGACCTCTGGTCTCCCTGTGTTTGGTTCCACCGAGAAAAACCTTGGTTATTTTATTCATTAGTTACAGAGATTGATTTTGATAAACCAGAACAATCACACCATATCGGGCATCTTGCCGACTTTCATAAGTTGGTTAAGTAATATTTACATCGGATTTTATTTTTGGCTCATATATGTTTGATCAAGTTGATTGGAGAGTTTTCATTGGAAATGATAATGGGCACACAGTCACTACCTCCTTTTGTTATGACAGTTGGATAAATAACTCAGCATGGTTTATTTGGTTGATTGGAAGTAAGCATACATATATAGGCACAAATGTGCCTTATTTGTGTTATGTGTTGGTCTGTGTGTTTTCTACAACATGGTATAAATTGAAGTGATGGTTGTTGTTGATGTTTGTTTAATTTTGCTGATCGGTATTATTGCAATTTGAAAATTTTATTACTAAGACCTAGCTGTCTACTGTGTATAATTTACAGACATCGTGCATCATTTTTTTTTATTGCACCATCAAAGATGAGCACAAGGTTTTGGTAATATGGTTTCATTGTGAATTTAATTGTTAAATATGTCAACAAATGAAATCGCACATGTTTAAAAAGAGTCTATTCAACTCATGAAAGTCATGTTTTTATGGTTGATTTGAGAAATTAAATTATGGGCAGTGGTTGATTTTTTTTTTATGATGAATAGAGTTTTGACCGTGTTCCTTGGATTTCCTTTTAAATATGAAAGGGAAGTAAATGAAAGGAAACAAAATTCTTTTAACAAGATGGGTGAAAGTCATGACAATTCTGAGTATGATTATTATGTGTTAATTCAAAGTTTGTAAGGAAATTGAATATTGGACAGTGAACAATTTTTAACACATAGTATTGTTTAATTGGCCATAGTAATTGTTTAATTGGTGCTGGAATAGTTGTATTGAATACAAATATATTTTTATGGATTATTTAATTGGTTTTTCGAATAGTGCACTCTTTTCCCCCACCATTATTTCACTTTTAGCTCATTACAATTCCCATCACCTTCCCATATTCACTATCCACTCCTTGTTCCTAAAATTTAATTATTGTTAAGATAAGTTTTGTATTATGACAGTAAGGAATCGCAGGGATGAATTACAGTGATATATTCTTTTGGTTTATGATACAGTTCATTGTTTGATGTTTTTGAGTAGTAATCATGATCTTTTCCCCCTCACTTTAACATTTTTCACTCACTACAACCCCTCGCATATCCCAGAACCCTTGTTCACCCCTACTCATTAACATATACTAAACAATTTGTATGGATTGGATTGCATGAGTCTGATATGTTGTTGACCCAAATTTTATTTCATATTTTAAAAGAGTTGGCATGTATGGTTGTTAAAGAAACTATTTGCTCATTAATTATGCATACATGAATGAGATTTTTTAGCAGAGGTAGCCATGGTAGGGGTAACCGAGGAAGAGTTAATTCAAACAGGGGCCTTAGAAGGCCAAGATTCTCTATACACTTTAATGAAGACTCACAAGAGTTAGGACAGCTATTTCAAGCTGGTTTTTTTAACTAGATTGGGAAAGGAGTGGTCCAACCTAGGCCTGAAAGGCCTCCCATTCAAGCCCCACAGGTCCCTGGTATCCTCATGCCTCCTCATGTCTCACTGTAACTTGAAGTTCCCAAAAACAACGGATGGCAAGAGATTGTCCACCCGGTAGTCTCCCAACATCGTGGCTAGCCTAACATGTCTCTACCTTCTCCCCCACATATAAATCAAATTGTCCAAGTTTCCCCTATAAACTCATTGGTACAATCTTCCCATGCAATAAAAAGGTTAAAAAATGAGGCCCACCATGCCCCTAACAAAGGAAAATCCACTACTGCCCCTTCCTCACCCTCAAATGACTCTGATAAATAAGTGTCCTCCCGCATGCATTTGAGAGATGATTTCTCTCATGTGATCAATGAGATTAGGACTAAAGGCTCCACACAGCCTAACACAAATTCAAAGATATCAAAAGGTGATAGCAGCAACAAGGGAAAGATTGCCTCCCAGATTGGAAAATATGGATTTCAATTTTTTATTTATTAATTGTTGAGAACAGTTGACTTCTAAAATTTTGGACAGCACACTATTTTTTGGATATATGGGTAATATATTTTTGGAAATAATTTCAATTATCATTGATATGAATTTTCAAAATATGAAAATGATGATGGGAGTCACAAGGAGGGATGTTTTGTTTACTTAACTAATTGTGTTATCATTGTTAGAGAACTAAAGGGAGTCGCAAGGGGTCCCACCTACTAGTTATTATTTATTTAAAACCCTTATTATGATTTTATTAATTTTCCCCCTTAACTAAAAAGTTGGTTGAGTTTTAGTTAACTTAAATAAGAAAGTAGTTCAACTACTTCAACCAATTCTAATTTTCTTAGAGGAAAAAGGAAAGGGAGGAACAAGAGGAGAATAGAAGGAGAAGCATACTAAGGTTTTCTCTTTAAGTTTTTTTGAGATAATTTAGATTTCATTCATTCCTTAATTCATTAGAAGCCTAATTGTTTCTTATGATAGAAGGGTCCTATTGTAGATAGCAATATTTAGGACTCAATTAAATCGTTTAGACACTTGTGTTGGCATAGGGGAAGACCCAGGGTTCAACTCTAACAACGCACCAACAAGCCCTAACTACTAGCCCTTTCGAAAACACCTACGAAGCAGATGCAGTCTCACCCGAAGTAGCAATAGAGGGTTTTAGGAAACAAGTGTCTACAACCAAAGGAAATGAAAAGTGGATCCAAGGAAAAAACACCTAGCAACCTAGTTATTCTTCATCTCCTTTAATCCTACTTCGCGAACTATATCTCAAATCTAACACAATGATGCAATAACAGAATAACAGAAAGAAAAAGAACAAAACATCAATCACATAGAACAACAAGATATATGTGGTTCACCCTCTCCCTAGGGCTACGTCCATAGAACTACGTTTCCTGATATTATATGAAAACATACAGTTCTATCTGCGCACTTAGCTTACAAATCTCTCTCTCTTTCTCTTCTTCTCTCCCCTTCCTGCGCACCCAGCTGTAGGATTGATATTCACACCCAATTGAAGATCTTACAATACACACTCTCTCCCCTCACAATACTTCTCTTACATGCCGACAATAACCACTCTCTTAACTCACAATGACCAACTTTAGAATGACAAAAATGAACCACCAACGAGTGACGAACCCCTCGTCTCTCATCTAGGTCCTTATTTATACATTTTGTGACACTATCTAGGTATCAAAACACTATATCAAAAAACCTAGGTGTCTAAAACCCTAGGTAAACTTGACCCGTTGTTGGTGTCCAGGTATGAACGATTTATTCACCATTTTCCTACATTAATTTATCAATCTAGGTGCGTATCATTTCAGGGCAATGCGCAAGGTATATGCAGGGGAAAGAGTACAATTTGTCTTGGGAAAGGGTTCATGATTAAGATTCAAAACATTACTGTCTACAACTTTAGAAAAGTACTCATAAGAATCGCACACTGTAACAGCAAGCATAAACTGATAAATAACACTGTAACAACGATCATAAACTGATAAATAACACACTGTAACAACAAGCATAAGATGATAAATAACACACTATAACAACAAGCATAAACTGATAAATAACACACACAGGAAGATGCAACACCTGATCATAAGAGTGGTCCCAGCTCTATGATTAGGGCTTTGTTGGTCACAGCGAAGATGAAGACAACAAAATAGGTAGTGTTTTATAAATCTGAAAAAGGTTATTACAATCTCAATGGGGACATCCCCAGTTACAAGAATAAACTTTCTTTTATACATCAAAAGGGAGAACAACCTCTTTCCCCAAAACATGGTAACCATATCCTCAAAAATATACATTAGTTGGAACGACACCAGTACCAGATGGACAGGATCAGCGAAATGCCCAAGATGGTTCAGGGATCTGTGACTCCAGCTGCACAGCCTCTTTATGGCTTGGTTTTGCTGTGAAGAGTGGATCTGTTGCGGGATGAAGCCCTGGTCCTGTTCTCCAGAAGTTGTGTTCAAACATTCATTTTAGTGCTGCGAATAGGAAAAACTCTGTGACTTTACTTCAATAATAAAATATTCCAATAGACAAGGTAGGGGTATTTACCTCACAGGTTTAGCATAGTAAACATAGGTAAATAAGTGTAAAAAGGTCAAAAAGGTAATGGAAATGTAGCAGAAAGATAGACTGATTTGGTGCCCAACATCTCTCCCCAACTAGCATTCTACTTGCCCTCATGCAGTTCGCCACCTCCGCAGGTCTGGATTTCACTGACTGTTGGCTTCCTGAAAATGGGTGAGATCATAGTCTTTGGCCTTTGTCCTTGGAACTTTAAAACCATCTGAAAGGTGGACTTCTTCCCACCAATCTTTTGAGACGATATACACTGGAGTGTAATCTTCTACTGGCAACCAAATAGTGGAAAACTGAAACCGGAGTCCCATCCATCAGACCCTGCTTGTTTGGACACATGTCACATATCTGGGCACCCTGGGGAGCACTCGTGCAAAATTTGGTGCCCCAAAAGGTTCCCTATTCTGGACAGTTGTAGGTGTCATCATCCACCTTTTCTGACAGTAATCAAGGGCCTCTTCATGAAATGTGACTATTTGCTTAACACAAAGATCAAGGCACCAATTTTGTGTCCTCAGCATTCTATCTCTATTCGCCTCAATTCCCCAAAAGGTGTTGTGTTTATTGAACATGGTGACTGACATCTCAAGTTCTCCTTTTACCATAAACGGCTTTGTAACCTGATTAGATTCAAATGTGTTAAAATCCTTCTGCCAGCTGATCTAGTTGAAAGTGTAAGAGGTGAGGGCCCTTAAATGAATGTCTCCCACATATGGGACTGGATTGAATTCTCTGTCTAGGCGCAGTAGATATCCATGCAGGTAAAATTCACACATCAAATGTTGATTTGGCACGTCGTGGTGCCTCATTATTCGAAGGAATTGTACACCATTTTCTATTTTATAACTAATCTTGTTTTTGATGCACTCCATGCAGAATAGAAGAAAACAATCATGTAAGAATAAAGAATAACAAGAAGCAGGGGGGCGACATGGCATCACCTCTTGCTCCAAATTAAACATCTGCTCCTTATCCATTTTCAGCTCTACCACTTTCTTTTCCAGCTACTCCATCTCGAGTTGCTACTTCGCATGCCTTAATCTCATGATGTCTATATGCTCCACATATTCAAAAATAGTTGAGGAGGATCATTCCTAAGTTCTTCTGATCTCGTTTTGATACTGAGCCACAGTAGATTTCCATGTCTACACTTCGACCATTAAGGCATGCTCACAGTCTTCAAACAATCGCTCGACCGGGTCTGTTTGAGTAGCAGCAGAGGTTATGGCTGCCTGGTCCATATAAGTCTTTGTTTCTACTCCTATGGCCTTGGACTTTCTAGCTTTCTCCTTGTATTTCTTCATCTGCTCCTGCATTTTGTGTACCTGTTTCCTTAGTTTCCTGACCTCCATCTTAAGCTGCATTGTCTCCTTAAATTGTAGATGATGTTTTTGTTTGAATGGGAGTCTTACGACCTTCTCTCCTGGTTCTTCCATTGGCTCATTCATCGGGACCACTTCGCTTGGTCCCTCCTCTTTGCCTATATCTATTTCCTCTTGTTGCACACTCACTATGACCAGTGGTGCCCTTGCGAGATGCTCTCCTACTAATGTGTCTTTTTGAGTATCATCCACCGCACACAGTTGTAGCTTTTGTGATAGAATTGGAGGAATGGCGAGATCTTCTTCTATACGCCGAAGGGAACGATTTCGCCTTGCTCCTCTTGGAATAAAGGAGAAAAAGGAGGACTGGAAGGGATATTCAATATTCATTCCTGAGTTCAATGTTGGTTCTTGTGGTTCAACGCCAACCTCATGCCCTAGTTCTCCCAGCACTTCTTCCATGGGCTCTATGGTCGGGGTGGTCACGACTAGTTCTCCCAGCACTTCTTCCATGGGCTCTATGGTCGGGGTGGTCACGACCTCTTCTTCATTCTAGTTATCCTCCTCCATCATCTCCATGGTGACAGGAGGTCCTTGTGGAGTACCCTTGGTCACAATATCGACCAATTCACCCACTCATGTCTGTTGCGACCCCACTTCTGTGGTTATCATGCTATCAAATTGTTGTGCTAGTTCCACAGGCGAGGCTAGTTCTTGTGGGATAGCCTCGGCCATGGTACTAGTTGGCCTTTCTATGTCAAATTCCACATCTTCCATTGGTTCCATGGTTTCAACTTGCTATTGGGGAGAAACCTCTTCTTCAAATGCTTCATCTTCCATCTCCATCTCTTCCGGATCCTCTTGGTCAACATAGTCATCTTCTCCTGCATTTTCCTCATCTGTGGCTTCTGGTTCATCTTCCCTAGCAGCCACAGTGGCTGCTACTTCTTCCTCTGTGGAATCTCGAAACAGTTCCCATGGGATTGCGATTTGTATAATGGAATTCATTCCTAACAGCTGAACTAGCCCATGGTGGGTGATGGTCACCAATACCTGTCGCGACTCCTGAGCCAAATGTGCCATTAGGTGAAGGCTTCTCAATAAGAAATAAGGCACATTCAGTGAGAAATCCTCTGCTTGGGGAAATCACAGGTGAGTTAGTATTTGGAGATGATATTTGAATATGGTGGAGTATCTCCCTTCGCAAGTCATATATCTCATGACGAACTCTGTAACTTCCTTCCATGGATGCGGCAGTGAATTTCGGTCGTATCCTCGACCCTTCTGCACAATGCTTTATCCTGCCTGTAAAAAGGCTTTGGGAAACTCCAGAAGGACAGACCTTCTTGAAAACCATCGTTTTTTGTTTTGAGGGTGTCCACTGACTTCTGCGATGGCTTCCTCTATCACAGGAATTTCAATTCTGCAGACCCGAGAGCTTCCTTCTTTTAAGTTGAGTGCGAATTCCGTCGCAATTTATTCATTCGACCCTTTTAACCTGTCAAACTAAACATTCCAGCCTGCGTTCTCAAAGACCTACCATACCTCCTGATTGTTCAGAAATATCTTTGTATCTTCAGGTTCATGTTGCACAAATCGTCCACCCATTGCTACAGAGGTGGAGTCAACATGACGAATGCAGTTAGTTGGTAGGGGAAAATGACAGGGCTCCAAATCGTTGGCAACTAAAATAATGTCATATCGCTTTTGGGGATGACGGATGAAACAAAACTGGTATGTTTGGAAATGATGACAAATTGTGGTGTTACTATCAGAAATTTAATGCAGCGTGTTGGGGAGGTGACTGATTATGACTCTGCGCATACGAGTACGCATTTCAACATATCAAGTTATGATTACGGAGCACCAAAATCATTGGATTCTATTTTTTGAGGATCGTGTGTCATAAATGCTTTTTCATGGTATTCCATCGGACGGTTCCCCCCCCCCAACTTAATTACATTCGTCCACGACACATTTGGATGTCTTTTTGGAATATTTTAATTAAATCCATAAAAGTCGACGGAGATGTACCTGGGGACCTACCTTATGGTGGAGTAGCAGTAAAAGGTCTGACAGAGTAATGGAAACAAGGCGTAATGACAACAAGGAGTAATAGAAACAGTGAGTAATAGAAATGGTGGAGTAATGCGACGGTGGAGTAGTGGCAGTTGTGGAGTAACGGCACCGACCGAGTAATGGAAGTTGCGGAGTAACAACACCGACTGAGAACCAGCGTTGCGGAGTAACAACACCGGTGGAGTAACGGCAGTTGCGAAGTAACGACACCAGCGGAGTAACGGCAGTTGCGGAGTAACGACATCAGCGGAGTAATGGCAGTTGCAGAGTAACAACATCAGCGAAGTAATAGTAGTTGCGGAGTAATGGCATCGACGGAGTAACAACACTTAGTGAAGTAATTATTACACACCAGTGGAGTAACAACAACATATTTATAGCAGCACTGGTGGAGTAACAGTGCCGAGTGTTACATTTCTCCTGGCCATATTCCTTTGTTATTCCTGCAAAATNNTTTTTAAGGCAGAGTGAGAGTGTCCTTCATCCCAACAACCATTAAATCAAATGAGTCAGAAAGGTGTTTGACAAAGGAATTTCTAGAGGCTGGATGGTGGTATAGTTTTAGACGATGTCCGTTTACTAAGAACGAGGTATGATTCTCATCTATTGTAACTAATCTAACCGTTTCAATGTCGAACACTACGTCCACTTGTTATGGCCCCATCCAGCGAGTGCAAAGCTTGCCTTTGAAATCCTTAAATCAGGAATTGTAAAGTAATGCCCAATCTCCCACATGAAACACCTTACTTTTGATGAATTTATCATGCCATTTC